>CACVCL010028763.1:0-91947 GCA_902729485.2 Mus minutoides | reverse complement strand
TGTGTGTGTGTGTATATATATATATATATATATATATATATATATATATATATATATATTGCTGTATGTACACACACCCATATATGTGTGTGTGTGGTATGTGTATTGGTGTATGTGCATGTGTGTGTGTTTTTTATGTTCCTGTACACATGTATGTATTACTGTATGTGAACGGAGGTTGGTGGCATGGACCTGTGTGCTTGTCTGTGGAGAGGCCAGAGATTGATGTCAGGACTCTTCCCCCACTTTCTTCAGTTTAGAGAAAGGTTGTCTCTTTGAACCTGAAGCTCACAGATTTGACTGTCTAGTGAGGTTGGGACATCTGCTGCCATCTCCACAACCACCAGGACACCTGCCTGCCCCTCACCAGGACACCCATCTGCCCCCCACCAGGACACCCATCTGCCCACCCCCCACCCCCCACCCAGAACTGAGATTGCAGACACATGCTGCCAAGCCAGGGACCCAAACTCAGGTCTCCCTGCTTAAACAGCAAGAGCTTCCCATGACACCCTCTCCTCAGCCTAGCATTGTTATTTTCTCTGTATAGAGTGGCTTTTGAGGCGAAAAAACATTGACATGAACTATGGACAATGAATGAAAAAAGCTATCTTAAGAAATCACAAAGTGAGCCGGGTGTGGTGGCGCACGCCTTTAATCCCAGCACTCCAGAGGCAGAGGCAGGCAGATTTCTGAGTTCGAGGCCAGCCTGGTCTACAGAGTGAGTTCCAGGACAGCCAGGGCTACACAGAGAAACCCTGTCTCCAAAAACCAAAAACCAAAAAAAAAAAAAAGAAAGAAATCATCACAAAGTAGTTGTTCAAGTAGGTCCTCAACTGATTGGAAAATGTTAACAATAAGGACTCAGTGGTACCCCACAAAGAGATCCAAGTTTGTCATCCATGGAAGGTCACACGGGAGGATCTGCTCACACCTCAGTAGCAGAACGAGTGCTGTCAGAATTGGGTGCCGGTCGTACATGGTGCTGATGGAGCGGGTTCGCTGTGCGGCTGGCTTGAAGCCCCTGACAGTGCTTTATAGAGTGCTGATCCGGGATGACACCCTTCTTTCAAGCACAGCCTGAGACTCTGAGCTGCTAAGTGACCCATTTTCCTTATCCTAGGCCCGTTGCACTGCCCCGAGGTCCTGGAACCTCCAGGAATAAGCTGTTTCGTTCTCACCTTTCCTCTGATTGTGCAATGGTAGGCAACCAGATAGAGACCGTTTTTTTTCCTTCGAAGCCATCTTACTGTGACTTGTGCTTTCTCTCCCCTTCCCTGAATTTTGGGTTGTGTTAGTACCTGAGAACTCCTGTCCTTGTGCTGAATTCTGGTTCCTTTTTAGTTTTTCATTCTAACAAGGTCATGGAGAAGTATGACTAACGAAGGCCTGCTCCTGATGCTAGCACTAATTTTAGTTGGTCCACCGCTCTTGCCGTCTAACTTTAAATATTTGATTAGGTGCTAACAAGTGTGAAGACTGGTGAATGTTGAGTCCAGCCTCTGTCCTCTAGGCTTGCTGGCTCAGATCCAGCAGACCAGGCCTCCCAGCCTGCCATTTGAGGGTAACAGATGGAAGAATGGGCATGGGCTTCGGAGACAGATGGCAGGAGCGGAGAATTAACCACCTTCTGCCTGATGCATGACACAAGCACATTCTTTCCATCACTATCCCTGTAATTAACCTTAAGGTTCTTTTCCCTTTAATGGCTTCCACTAGTATGTGTACAGTCATGGTAGGTATGGACCTGTTTCTGAGGCTGTCAGAGTGCTGGAGAATTAGACCAGGATCAAGATATCAGAGGCTTGGCTTCTCCTGGGGTCTCTTCCCATACCTAGCAGATGTCCACCTGCCCTCTGTGTCCTGCTGTGAATGTCTCTGGTGTCTGTCCCTCTTATTAGGTACCAATCATGTTGGATTAGGACTCCCCCCTTATGACTTCATTTACTCCTAATTATCTCTTTATTAAAGGACTGTATTCATATATGGTCACATTGGGAGTTTGGGCCTTGATATAAAAAACTTAGAGGGACACACTTCCGCCCACAATAATCTAGGTTTATAGAAATTAAAAGGAGAAAAAGTTTTTTCCTTCCCATTTATTGACTTACTCTGGGTGTGCGTGTGTGCACACACGTGCTCTCGTGTCATGACACATGTGGCAGTCAGAGAACAACGTATGGGAATTGGTCTTTCATCCACCATGTGGGTTTCAGGGATCAAACTTGGGTTGTCAGGCTTGATGACAAATGTCCTCACCTGGTGAACCATCTTACTGGTCCCAGAAAGAAATTAGGTTTCTGTTTTTGTTTTGATTTCGAATTTACCTACTCACTTGATATATTTGGATCCTGTCATTCTTACTGTTGACCCAAGTGTACATCTGGTATGTTTCTGTTCTTCAGATTTGAATATTTTTGCTTTTAGCTTCTGTGTGTGTGTGTGTGTGTGTGTGTGTGTGTGTGTGTGTGTGTGTAGAGGCCAGAGGTTAATGTCAGATGTTCTGGTCTTGCTTTCTCTCTTTTTTTTTTTTTTTTTGGTTTGGTTTTTCGAGACAGGGTTTCTCTGTATAGCCCTGGCTGTCCTGGAACTCACTTTGTAGACCAGGCTGGCCTTGAACTCAGAAATCTGCCTGCCTCTGCCTCCCAAGTGCTAGGATTAAGGCGTGCACCACCACCACCACTTGGTCTTGCTTTCTAGCTTGTTTACATAACTAGGGTTTCTCAGTGAGCCTGGAGCATGGTGATGCAGACCTGTCTCGGCCTCCCCGGTGCTGAGGGTACCCCTGGTTCTTCCTTTTTCTGTATAAGTTCTGGAGATGTGAATAAACTCAAGTCTTCATGCTTGCCTGACAAGCTCTTTACCAACTGAGCCATCTGTTCAGGCCCATGAAGAATTTTATTCAATATTTCCTGTAGTCGAGATCTGCTGGCCATGGATCATGTCTGTGCGGCTGCCTGGTGCCTCTGTGTGTCATTTCCTCTTTTTATAAGGACACCAGGGATATTGGGAAAGGGTCAATCCTAATAAAGCCTTGCTCTAGCTGACCTAGTTCTGTAACAGTTCTGTCTTTAGATATAGTCTTGCTCTGAAAGACAATAGTTCAGCATATAGATTTTGGGGAGTGTGTGTGTGTGTGTGTGTGTGTGTGTGATGACAAAATGCCCAACACTGGGTAATTTATAAAGAAAATATCTTTATTTCTCACAATTCTGACTACTGAGGATCCAAAATATGAGAAGAATCTCCTAAGAGGCCTCCTTGTTTACTCCTCTGCGTTCACCGACTCCCTTTATGACATTATGAGGCGGAACTGTTCCACTCACTGTCCCAGTGGTGTTTCAGTGCCGACTCCTTTGGGTTTATGTTCAGTGATGGCAGGAGGAAGCAATTCAGTCAGTTCATATCGATCAGGGAACTTTTAAGTATGCAGGTAAGGGGATAGCCCCCATCACGGTGATTTTCACAGTAAGAGTACTAAGTTATTCTTATGAAGGTGATCTGTGGTTGGGTGAATCAGGGTTGTTGTTAGTGGCTTAAACAGTGTTGGTTGTCTGACTTCTTTCTCTTCCCACCATAGCACGTGTGCTACCTTTCATTTACTTATTTGCAAATGGGTAGTTAGGCAAATGAAAGGTAGCATGGGCAGGCAGGGGTATCTTTAGCAGTGCCTCATCCGGGGGCAGAAAGTGAGGAAGTTTGCACGTGGGCACAGGGCACGATAGAGGTAGCAATGACGAATGTTCTCCTGTAGAGCCCTTCTCTTCTTTGGAAGGTAAGTAATTCCCAAAGCTTCCATGCCTTACTGGCTAGAACCAGTCACAACTTCAAAGGAAACTGTGAGGATGGAGTCACACTGTAGGAAGAGGCAGGAGGGCCAGACACTTAGGCAGACAAATAGCATCTGGATTAGTCCCCAACCTGCCCGCCCACCTGCCCAGAAGGCTGCTGAATTAAGACTGGTCTTGACTGTAATTCTTATTGGAATTAATACTGATGATGGTTACTGGGAGGCTATTTTTTTTTAAAAAAACATATCCAATGATTTAAAGATATTAAAAATCCCACATGAGTATGAACTGCCAGCAGTAAAATTTATGTTTAGGGTTTTTTGTTTTGTTTTGTTCTGTTGTTTTTTTTTTTTTTTTTAATGGCATTACTTACTATGGCGAAATCATCCTGCATTTAAGCCTAGAAAAATTCATTACATTTCCACAAATGTTTGCTAACTCAATAATCGTGGCAAACATTTATCCAGTGCTTCTGATGGGCCAGGCACTGTGTGCAGAGTGCTTTATACTGCTATTCAATTTCACCTTCCAAATGGACCATGAGAAAGGAACCTTTGTTAATCCTCTCATCCAGGTGAGGAAGGTTAATAACCTCCTGCAGCCTGTCCAGCTGACCCAGGGCCACACCCTCCCTCCCTCAGCTGCCTCCTTCCCACACTGCTGTGTTCTGACCGCTCTAGGGGATTTGCTCCTCAGAATAGCTGCTAGGAACACTCATTTCCTGTGACCTCTCCTGGGCACTGCAACTTTAGCCTGGTGGTTCCACACATAGCAGGACTCCACGGTTCACTCTATACATTGTGGTGTTTCAGGTTATAGAAAGATGCATGGCCATGTGTTGAGCCACCTGCTCCATACTTCCGTGGTGGGTTTCTGGCTTTGAGCACCAAACACTTAACTTCCTTTTGTACTTTCAGCAAGGTCCCCTGGCTACTCCCACCCAAGTCTGAACTCCTCCTGCAGCCGTAGATGACTTTGAACTCTTGATCCTCCTGCCTCTACAGAGTGCTAGGGCTAGAAACCAGTGCCCGTGGGTGCTAGATTAGTACTTTCCCAACTGAGCTATGGCACCCACCCAAACAACGTCATTTTAAATTACAGTTGTCCTTGAGATGTCTAGGAGCACGTCATATGTTATAAGCTTCCAAACATATTTTGAAATGTTATGTCAAGTATTAATTGAGCCTGTAAATGAGAACCGTTTCCTTTAAACACAAATGGGTCTCTGGAGCCTGGTTCCCAGCTCCTCCTTCCAAAATCCTGCTGTCCTCTCTGATGTACTGACATGTTTACAGGTTTGGTGGTTTTTTTGTTTGTTTGTTTTTGTTTTTTTTTTAACATTTTAAACTTTTTTATTGTAGAATAAAACAAAAATATCTGAAATTTACACAGAAATTAGAGCAGGACTTAGGGAGGTGTTGTAAGGTGAGCACACAGCAGCAGTGTCAAGGGAGCCTCAGTGTGTCCCAACCACACGTCCCTCTGTCCTTCCAGAACTAAATGTTGACCTGTTATTAGGAAGCTTTTTCCGGTGCCTCTTTGGTTGAATCATCTAAGCCAGCGTTCTGACACACAGGGATTTAGTCTTGCTCATTGGACAGAAAAAAAAAAATCTTGTTGTGTCTTGTTTTTTTTTGAGACAGGATTTCTTTGTATAGCCCTGGCTATCCTAGAACTCACTATGTAGACCAGGCTGGCTTTGAACTCTGATATCTTCCTGCCTCTGCCTCTCAGTTCTGGGGTTAAAGGCAGGTGCCATCACCCGGTATATTTTCTAAGTATCATTACGGGACTGATTTCCCTGACCATCTTCTTCTCATCAAGGAGAGACGGTAGCTCTACCAGTCCCCTCACTTTGAAATCAAGATGCAGCTCCACCTTTGCCTCCTGCTTCCTTACCTCCGGCTCACCATCGGCTCCATCATGATAGACTCTGGCAGGACCCCCTCTGGCAAGATTCCAACTGGTGGAATATGCTGTTACTGGAAGATCCCTAGGTCTGGTTTTTCCACTTTCTGAAGGATGCAACTGCTGACCCTGCAGTATGTAGATGTAACAGCTCCCTGGCAGTTGGAGAGTGTGGGAAGTTTTCAGTTCTGCCTTTTTATCATGTCAGTTATAGGCAGAATCATTTTATAAAGTCAGACTCCTCTTTGATAATTATTTGATTACCCAGAAGTATAATTCACATAGGAACTGCCAGATAAATGCTTATGTCCTCTGTTTTACCCAGTTTTTCTAGAATTAGTTTCTATCGTTCTTGGAAGATGATAGAGAGGCTTTTATTACTTTTAAAGTTTAAAATAATCAAGCTTAAAATTTAAACCATCAGAATTAAATATACTTGGTGAGTTTCTATCCTGGGATGCTAGACCAGGAATATCCTTCCCTATTGTCTCTGGAGTCCTTCTGTAATGTGCTTGCTGCCCTGGTAAGGTGATCTAAGCTTGTTTTACACGTGTCTGCCTCAACTTGCAAGGAGCCTCAGAATCCTGGGTTTCTTTTTGTGATATTTCCAGATCACAAAACAGGTAGGACATGCCCTTTACTGGAAAAGCCATTCTTTGTAGGCATTTTTACTGGTTTCAACTGGGAGGAATACACACATCCATACAGAAACATAGACTCTCATGAAGATACAACACTTTTTGAGTTCATATCAATGTCTCCAGTTCACATGCCTTGACTGTCTCTCTGTGTGTGTGTGGGGGGGGGTTGTCTATTTTTTTCCCTTCTGTAGTAGGAATCTGTGAGGGCTAAAACTATGTTTTAAGTTTTAATTACTTTTTGTTTTTAGAGATAAGCAAAAATACCTGTAACCTATAAGCCCTGGATCCTCTAGGACAGAAGACTTCCTAGCATGCTAAGACTTGTTCATGTAAGATAATCAGCCATAGGTTTTCACTCTGTAAACTAGAGTGATCACTCCAACTGCATAGGATGTGCTTGATCACACATAGGTGGGAGATCCATAGATAGGAAGTATGTCAGCATGTATGCTTGCTCCAACTCGACAAAGGCAGGAAATATGTAGCCTTGTGAGGTTTGCCTTTATATGCACCTATCATAACTTGTGGCCATTCTCTGGGAATCTCAGGTATGGACTAGACAAATGTCCCCATTTCTGGTCAGTATTTAATAAAGCTTGATTCAAATTTGGCTCAAAAATTGTGGTAGTGCTCTTATTCTTGCCTGGTATGATCAACAAATCCTGTTTTGTTTGTTTGTTTTTGTCACAGGAGAGAGAGAGAAAAATAACAGTCACATTTGATTGTTCCATATGATTACATGTAGCGGTCTCCAAGTAACAACACAAGTGTTATAATCTATACCATAATCAACACCATCTATGATTATGGAAAAACAGGAATATTATTTGGTATATGTCATGCTCCTTCTACCCAGTTTATTTATGATTTACTCTCTATACTGCTAGATCATATAGCCATATATCAAACAATCTGCCTTGTAATTTCCATTTGGTGTTATTTCTCTAGGTATTTTCATCAGTCTTCACACCAGAGGCTCTAGACATTCCAATTAAAGAACAATTATCTAGCTGACTTGATAATAAAAACTCATAGGAACTATATACCCTGATTTATTGCTAACATTTTGTGACTTTTGTAATTAGAGTCAGTCTTGCTGGGTATAAAATCCATAGCTCACATTCTCTTCTCTTGAGAATCTAAAATATGTCACCCGTGTCTGAAGTCCAATCATTGAAATACAGTTCTCTTTTGATCTACTCTTGTAACACTTTGGAGGGCACCAATCATTCTGTGTATCTATTTCAGTCAATCTATTGTATTCCTGTACTAGCATTAGGGAGCTGCTATGCTACCAAATGCTAGTTTGTGTTTTGATCAGTCCTTATACTAAATCTTTTCTTCATTTCAATCTACAATAACTCTGCTCTTAGTAACTATAGCACTTTTGTCTTTGAAAGGTCAGCTGAACCTTCACAGTGTGCAAGGCTAGCACTAACTACATGTTGTGCAAGGAAGTTGGTGGTTTTCCTTTCCTTATTAGGCTGTGAGAAATCACCTATCCTTTTGAATTATTGTCTTCTTGTGAGTTGAGGCTTTGCCTCAGATATAGTTGTGCTCAGCAAGACAGCTCTTCTCTGGACAGTGGTGGTCCTCTATATTTGTTGTCAGGCTGGACTCTCATCATACTACATAGGGAAACCTATGCTTTCAGTACCTATGACCATGAACACCAGAATGTCCCTTTGCTTGATTCCTTTGTTCATACATTCCCTTTTTCTTTTCTTTATCTTATAACCAGATTCTCACTTCTCTAGTATTGCATTTGTGACCATTGATGCCTTATTTAATATGCATATTAAAATTTTTATATATTTATATAAATACATCTTTTATGTGCCACCTGTGTACCTGGTGCCTGTGGATCTAGAAGAGGGCATCGGATCCCCCAGAACCAGAATTATAGATGGTTGAGATGGCATGTGGGTGCTAGAAGTAGAACTTAGGGCTTATACAAGAGCAGCCAGTGCTCTCAAGTACTGAGCTATCTTTCTAGTCCCTGTTATCACCATTTGAAAGGTAAAAACATTCAGAACTTGGTTATTCAAGGTCAGTGGGAAAGCTGACATTTGAATCCATCTTTAATAAAGATATTTTTAGTTTGCATGTGAAAGAAAGAGTTTGCCTATGATTTTCACACGGCTTCTGATTGCATTTGCTCACTCCCTTCTCCTGCCCTGTCTGCTCCCCATTTGTTGCAGAATCTGTCACCATCTTCATCTAGGGGCACATGAAGGTGCTTGCCATGGGTCAGTAACAGATAGGGCACAAGATTGGGTTAGAGGATGGAGCTGTATTATTCTAAGTTTAGAACTTTTATAGACTTTCCTCGGAGCTATTAAAAGTATCTGGTTTAGATCCTGGAGCACGAGCGGGAAGGGGAAGAGGTATGACAGGTGGAGCACTGTGGAGGGGAAAGGGGAGGAGGTATGACAGATGGAGTACTGTGGCTTCCAATCCATTGTCCTCACTGCAGACTCGAGAACTGCATATCATCCTGCTAGTAAGTCAGTGCTGTTCCTGCCCTTGCTTGTTAATACCTTAGCACTATGTGTGCATGCATGTGTAGGAGGCACATTCATGTGTGTGCACATGCATGTACATGTATGTATGCATATGTGTGTGTGTGTTTGTGTGTAATTAATGTGTCACTTTCAAAAGTTGTTAAACATGTTAATTTAGTAAAGAAAAGTTTCAAAGCCTCTAAAGAAATGTTTTTTTTTTTCCCTTTTGGTGCTTTTACTGTGCTGTCTTCACATATTCTCAGAATCCTTTTAAAAATACACATTTGGACCACTGAGATGATTCAGCAGGTAAGGTACTTGCCACTGAAACTGCTGACCAGAGTTAAGGAGAGAATTGAATCCCCAAAGCTGTGCCCTGACATCAGCACACCTTCTAGTCTCCACCAAGTAATTAAATGTAATTTTAAAAGTTAAAACAAATACTCATTTGGTCCCGAGTGGTGGGGAAAGGCTTGGCCAGGCATGGAGGTGGTGGTTGTGTAGTAACTGCTGAGCTGTATGAACTTGCTTAGCTGTGCAACACAGCCTGACACAGCCTCATCTAAGAATGTCAAGCATAAACTGGATAACCTCCCGGCCCTCCTGCATCTGGAATCCTAAGTTCTGATGTCGATCACATTCACTTTTTATTATCACTGCAAGCATAGATGCCAGTGGAGACCAAAGCCCTTGGTAGCATAAGAATGATAGTGTCCCAGGTGCCCTGGGAAGGAAACGGCCTTCCCTGTCCCAAGATAGAGTAGGAAATTTTAACCAAGGAGCTTGGGTGGGAAGGCAGAACCCTGGCTCAGAGCCTTCCCAGGAGACTCTGGGCCTGAACAGTGTTTTCCTGAGATGCTCTGGTGAGTAAATTTATTTTTAGATTGTCTTCACGATCCTTTTTCTTGCCAAGTGACTGTTAACTCTAGTTACAGATGCTAAATAGAGAACCCATCTGTGACAATATCAAGACGCTGATATGAGTGACCCTCAAGTAAATTCAGCTTTGTACAAAAAAAAAAAAAAGTTCATTACATTTTTGTTTTTAAGAATGAACAAGGACCGAGAGAATAGCTCTGGCAGAGATCGCTCACCTAGCTGCATGAGGTCCCACATTCAATCCCCAGAATTGCAAAATAAACAAAATAACAACTAAAACCCTTCGATGGCTTCAATATGCTTGGCTGCCTGTGTCGGTAAAATGGTGTTTCCTGGAGTTGAAACCCTATGCAGCCGGAGAACAAGGTTGGCCTCTGTGCTCTGATATGGAAAGATCTTCAAGACAGATTGAATTAAAACACCAAATAATGATCTCATTATGTTTTTTAAAAAAGGCATATTCTATGTTTATGAGTGCATAGGCATTTTTGAAAAGAATGAACACTGTCCCATTGGTAGTGGAGCTGCAGCTTGGGAGGGAAGGGGGTTTACATTTTCATTTTGTTCTTTCTGTAGTGCTCCAATTTCATAATAAAAATATATTTGGCAAGGGAGAGAATTTAGATTTTAGTTGAGGTTTTGAGTCCTTCTAGCACTCCCTTTGAAAAATCTGAATAAAAATAGCCTGCTGGGAAAAGCCAAGGGAATATAAACACTTTTGCCTCCCAGATCTCTCCAGTTCCATTTCCCCAGCCCTGTCCTCTTCAAAATACAACTCTCTGCTGAATGTTTCTTTAGCTCAGACCCAACCATGCTTCCCCCAGGGTCTATTGCCATTCTGAAGGGTGGTGTGGCTTATCATGGGCCTGGCCTGTTGCCTTGTTACCCAGTGTTGATGGCTGTTCCACGAGTTGGGCATAGTCATGCAAGAGACACCGGTGCGCTGTGCATCTCCTAGACACTATGTTTGGCTTCCAGGTCTCTCAATCTTCTCTCTTGTAACATCAAGTGAGGAATGGATAGACTAGCAGGTTCAAAGCTCCTTGTGTAGCCATCAAGGCTGTGCCTGACCCCTCCTCTCCCTGTGCTAACTTCCCATCCCATTCCCAAATCTCTTGGTAGGCTACCAAGCCACTCCCTCTCTTCCCTGAGAGCGCTGGGTTGGACCCAAGTTTTCTCTGTTCTGGACACAGCTCAGGTGCTGTCTCACAAATCATGAGTCCAGAAATGACTTTGCTTTCATCAGAGGTCCTATGAGTCCTCCCAGACTCCTATTTTTACAACTTTCCACCCCTAGAGCTCTCTCCGGTGTCCTTAGATAGCTTCCTGGGCACAGTAAAGACTTTTTTAGATTTTACCGTATTTATTTATTTATTTATTTATTTATTTATTTATTTTGGTGTTATTGAGGAATAATGAATGAATAATGATTGCAATCTATTCAAGAAATAAACTGATATGATAGACAGCTACATCTGGATAAAAGTTACCACGACCAACACTGGACACCTTCTCACTAAAGTTACAATCTACATGTATGGTCAGAACACTTAAGATCTGTTCTCTTATTAGCTCACGACACCATGTTGTACAGTATTGGACCTTGGAATTCTTCATCTTAGAACTCAAGGCTTGTAACATATAACTAACCCTTCCTCATATGTCCAACCCAGCCAGGCAACCAATGTCTGCTTTCTGCTTCTATGAAGGAAGTCTTGTTATTAGTGTATATTAATGAGTGACTTCATTTTTATGCTTCACTCAAATATTTTTACTTTCATTCAAAGAACTATTTTCAAAAGTCTAATGTTAGGGCTAGAAAGATTGCCCAGTTGATTTTTGCAGAGTATCCAGGGTCTAGTCCCAGTACCCACTTGGCAGTTCACATACATCTATAACTCCAGTTCCAGGGGATTCAATGCCCTCTTCTACCAACAGTGGGCACCAGGCAGACACATGAAGAACATACAGGCAAAACATACATGTACACAAAATAAGGATACATTTTTAAAAAAGCCTGAGGCTAAAAGTAAAACTGCTCCCTCAGAATCCACTGATTAATAGTTTAGACCATCTCTTTCCTCTTATTGAGGAATATTTAGGCAACCAGGATCTTAGGGCGTTTCCTTTGTCACCACCCTGTACTTGAATATTGTAAGTTCTTATCAAATAAGTGAGATCTTATCTTGATAGTTGAAAAAGTAAACATATCACACCCACTATGAAGACAACTCCCAGAAAAGTAAATTGGGAAACTAAGCATCGAAAGGCTGTAGACATTGCATGAAAATGAATTTTCATTCTTGGTTCCCTTCTGTCTTTGCCCGTACCTAGTCACATATGGCTGCCCGGGAACACACAGCTCAGCTTCACTTGGCATTGCTTCCTCCCCCCTTCCCATGCTTTCACGGACACTTGGCTGGGATTCAAGATGAGACTCTTAAAAGTCACTTGATTGGGGCTGGTGAGATGGCTCAGCCGGTAAGAGCACCCTACTGCTCTTCCGAAGGTGATAAGTTCAAATCCCAGCATCCACATGGTGGCTCACAGCCATCCGTAACGAGATCTGGCGCCCTCTTCTGGAATGTCTGAAGACAGCTACAGTGTACTTACATATAATAAATAAAATAAATCTTTTAAAAAAAAAAAAAAAAAAAAAAAAAAAAAGTCACTTGATTGCTGCCTTTCCTGAGAAAGAGACGGAGACAATAAAACAGATGCAGCCGGAAGGAGTGCCATGGTGCACTTTAAAAAGAAGAGATCTTCCGATGTTACCTCCATGGGCTGGACTAAAGCTAGTAGAGGATGTTTGACATTTGTAGCACGGAGAGATTAAGATCTTGAAGCAATTTCAAGCCATTTCTTAATTAAACACATATCCTCATGAGATCAGACACGTTTTTTTTTTTTTTTTTTTTTGCCTGAGCGATAGCTTTTTATTTACGAAGGTGTGTTGGAAACAGCTGGCCAGCAGCCCTTCCTTATCCACCCTTTAGCTAGCCCCAAATTGTTCCATAATAAAAATCCTTGTCTCTTTAACTGATAGGATGGAATAGTTTACACAGAAGAATCAATCTCTAAGGAGCCTTTTTAGAAGAAACCACATCTGACCAGTACACATAGGCAAAGAGGTATGGTTAACATTAGGAGAGAATTAGGCTAAATACCAGAATCTCTTTGAGGTCTTCTCCAAAGAGAAAGAGGGGTATTAAACACACAGAATTTAACAGGCACTAAATACTCTTTCTTGGACCCAGACTTGCTTTGGCCCCAGGCGAAGCTAAAAGGGTTAGTTAACCCTGTATTTCCTGATTTAAAGCCATATTGGCTCCCTTTGACCTGGAGAAACAGCAGCCTTCCTAACAACATTCCTTTATAGAGGCTTGAAAGTTTCTTTCATCTCTCACAGTCATTAATACAAACGTTATTTTAACTTAAGTTTATGTTTAGGGATTAGTGTTGTTACAGTGATCTCACCTGACTATTTTTAACTTTATTTTTTGGAGAATTTCATATATGAGTATAATTATAGTTATAATATTTCTACCCCTCTTTTCCCCCTCCTAATTCCTCCCATTCCACCTCCACAACCTATGAGAAGTTGAGAAAATTCATGACTTCTATAGCTATTTTTGTTTTACACACACACACACACACACACACACACACACACACACACACACACTCACACACTGAGTCCAATTAGTATTTCCTGTCTATACAGGGATTTAGGGCTTAGGCAACCAATCAGGATGTTCACCCCAGGACAAAACCGATTCTCCCTCTTTTAGTAACCATCAACTGCCTGTAGTTCTTGAGCTAGGGGCTGGGCCTTGTGTCCCCTACCTTTGTCTGTCCTAGAACGTTGACTGGTATGTCCTTGTGCAGGTAGCTGTGTGGTTGGGAGTTCCCTGCTGCATCATGTCTGCCATGTCTGAAGGACTCTGGGGTTCACTGGTGGTTCACTTCTGGTGTCTCACAGTCCTCTGGCTCTTACAATCTTCCACCCCTCTTCCTCAATTTCCCCTGAGACTTAGGAGTAGGGGCCATGCTCTAGATGTCCCCTTTAGGAATGAGGATGTCCACAGCCACCTGTCCCTGCATTTGACCAATTGTGTTCCTCTGGAACAGCTTTCTGCTGCCAAAGAAGATTCTTTGATGCGGGCCGGGAGCTGCGCTCATCTGTGGCTACACAGAGAAGCTTTTAGAAGGCGGTTGGACAATGTATTAATTTAGCAAAATGGTAGTTGTGGGATCTCCTCCAGTATCAATCACCTCTCTGGCCAGAGGTCCTTAGCTAGGTTTATGATACCAGGCATACATTTTCTCCATTGAGTGGGCCCTGCATTCAGTCACAGTTGTTGGCTAACTCCAAGCTGTCCGACCACTAGGGCTGGTCATTATTGTAGCTCACAGGATCTGTAGCTGGGTAGGACAACTGATTGTCTCCTCTGTCCCGTCTCAGCTTATGTAGCACCCCCTGATGCTATGAGAGCTAGCGCTCATAAGGGTCAGTACTAGATCGATTTCTTTCCCCCATGGTCTGTGGCTGGATGTCGTCAGCAATAGGCTCTTGCCCTTACGTTTGAGCAGGCAACCAAGAACAATGGAATAGTCTGTATTGTTTTTAAAGGAATGCATCCTTGCCTGGCACTGGGGTTAGGATTGATCATCTGTGGTTTCTGGTGGAAACATTCTCCTGTGGTGGTAACTACAACACACACACACACACACTTACACTTATAAGATAATTTTTCTCTCTGGCCTTTTACAACATTCTTATTCCTAATTATCCCTCCTTTCTCCCTCTACTTTGCCTGCTTCTGAGGTTACTCCAAGTCAAACTGAAACCTAAAGATTCAGAGTTGAGATGCACAAATAAGAGAGAACACATGGTGTTTGTCTGTCTGGGTCTGTCCAGGTTACTTCATTCAGTATAATATTTTCCGGTTCCATCCATTTACCTGCTAAGTTCATGATTTTACAGCCTGTAGTTTCACATATTAATTATTATCAGAGCACTGTGCAGTTCTCAGTGGGGATGACAAGGTCTCTGTGGATTACTTATGGTTTAATTTATGAGAGAGCCATAAATGAGTAGTTCTCCCTCACCCACCGGTTTGTTTTTATATAGATTAACAGCAGCCTCTGTGTGTCCCACAAAGACCTGTGGGAATGACATCGTCAGACTGGAACTTAGCCCCAGGTGTGAGAGGACACCAGCACTGACTGGGAGTATGGGAGGAGTAGGAGAACTAGCAAATGAAAATCTGTGAAACGGTTCCAGTCTCAGGATGGAGGGGACCATGGGAATGTGCCAGGTGTGGCTACCGAGGCTTGGATAGCGCTAAGCTCTGAGTGCTGCTATCTGAGACTGGCTCCTCCCCCACATGGTCACTGCTAGCCCTTGGATGGCCACAGGAGGCCACAGGAGGCCACAGGAGGCCACAGGAGGCCCTTGAGTGCTGATTTTGCTTTTGATGAGTTAGAAAAGCCAAGTTGGGAGATGAGGCCTGGGCTGGAGGTGTTGTAGAGCCTCTCTGTTTTCCTAGAGGTATTTCCTAAGACCCAGGGTAAGGAGCAGAATCCAAGCTGCCAGCAGCTGCTACTTCCACACAGCCAAATGTTTGCTCGTTTACTGATTTTTACACATGCTGGATACCACTGATGTATATCCTCAGACCAGACCTTACCAAGTCCTTAAAGCACGCACGCCCCCACACCCACACACTATCAATATGTCAAGCAAAGACACCATTCACCAACGATTTCATTTAGTATTTCCATTCTTTTGTTTTGTTTTGTTTTTGTTTTTGTTTTTTGTTTTTTGAGACAGGGTTTCTCTGTGTAGCCCTGGCTGTCCTGGAACTCACTCTGTAGACTGGGATGGCCTCGTACTCAGACATCTGCCTGTCTCTGCTGGGGTTAAAGGCATGCACCACCATGCCCGGCTTTAGCATTTCCATTCTTTTATTCTTGAGTCAATCAGCTAATGATCAGTACATAATCTTGCATATAGATATCATGAATTTGGGAGCAGCTTAGATGTCTGGTACTGACTTGAGGTGTCTTCATGCTCGACGCCAGAGAGCTGGCCAGGTCTGCAAAATCCAGAGATTCTGGATCTGGAAGATCCAAGCAGGAAATCTCATTTCTTACATTCAGCTTCTGACAGGCTTTTTGGAGTAAGCCCTTCCATGGGAGATGAGTCTCCCTAGAGACAGTGACCCAACCTAGTACAGATAGAAGACTCAAGTATTTGTCATAACCATGTCCTGGGAGTCTCACACAGGTCAGTCACATGGGAAGGGATTACACAGGGACGTGAGAATCATTGGGGATGCTTTGGAGACAAGCTGACTCAGGAGGCAAAGAAAACATGGTGAGTGCCCCAGTGGAAGAGGTGGCATCTGTAACATCTGAGACTGATAGACTGTCAGTGGCTGGGGAAGGGCAAGCATGTCCTGAAGTAGGGACCAGGAGGAGGGCCATCAATACAGTGTGGCTGGAACGGAGGCTGGCAGGATGAGAAAGATCAGCACCTATGGGTTCTTAAGGTGGGGAATGGGGTGTCTCAAGGCTTTGAGCTGGCCAGGAACCTCATCCCTGACAGAGGTAGCTGTATGTGGGCCTCAGGGTTGGGTGCCCTCGTCTTTCTCACCATTATCTACATGCCCAGGGATCTCATTTCCAAAATCTGTAAGTCTCTTGCCCCCGCCCGCCTTGGCCACAGACTGTCTTGTACTGTTTAACTTTCGTGTGTTTGTCTTGTTTATCACAGAGAGATTACAAGGGCCACAGGGCCTCGTCTTATCTGTGTACTTCCTGTGCTGTGCTTAGCACACTGGTGTACAGTAAATACTTGCTAACTGGTGGATACTATCAGCCAGTTTCTCTGTGTGGATAGCCACCATTTCCATAATGTTGGTGCATAATGTTGTTAAAACACTTTCCACTAGATTTTCGTGAGTGGAAAACATCCCAATTTGCCAAACTATTTAGAGGAAACTAGGGGAAAAATGATTTAACAAAAACCCCATGGGTTATTTTTAACTTCAAGAAGTTTTATTTTGCTTAATTCAGTAATAACTGCTGATGCAGTTAGAACCATGTGAAATAAGAGTGGCTTTCTTATTTGAGTATGGTCCTCCTTGCTTATGCGCACACAGTGCACACAGCAAGGCATGCTTTTGTTCAGGACGTGAGGCTGGGCAGTGAAATGATTGCAGTCCACCTCCATCCGTCCCTAACACTCGTGTTTTACCGAAGTTATCACTTCACAAAAGCTAGAGTCTGGGTTTTAAGTTAGCAGGGACATTCATGCTTTTTCATCTTTGCAAAATCTCGTGAAACTAGGAATGAAGTCTAGGGGTATACATGAGTCCTTATAAACAGCAGAGATAGCAGTAACTCCAAATGACACAGGGCTAAAGGACAGAAGGCAGATGAAGGATGGCCGCTGAGGTTGCAGAGAAAGGGGAAAGACTGTAAGGTGCCTGCTGAGGAGGGTGGAGCTGAAGCAGGGAATCCGTGGGCGTCCCAGGAGTCCTCAGATTCCAGAGGCTCAGGTGAGGCCCATAGCTTCTCAGTGGGAGCGGAGGAGAGAAAAATGAGCCCATGGAGGACTAACAGGGTCTTGTCCTGAGCAGCTCTGGCCTCAAGACACCAGATTCAGTGAGAGCCTGGGAAGAAAATGTCTGAGAGGAATGCAAACTACTTAAAATTGGTACCCCCACCCCCGGCTCAAATCCCGACCAGGGAGCTGTGAATTCGGGGCCATCAGCTAACGTGCTTGGGTTTTAGTTCCTTATTTATTAAAATGCAAAAGCCGGGTCCTATGATTCTGAGGTCTGCTAAGATCCAAAAATTATGATTTTTGTTGGGCAGTAACTCCATCCCCTGCTCCACCCTCAGCCATTCTAGTTCTGGGAATCTAATACAGAAAAAAAAAAGTATACGAATACTTTTTATGAGTGTGCTCATATACTCTATATGGGCTGCCAAAGAGTGAAAGCATGCATGTGTGTGCTTCCAAGATCACGTAGTGCGTTCCAAGTGTTACTGTCGTTCACAAACTCGAGTTTGCCTTATTTTCTTTTAAAAAGTTTTATTTTAGTTGACAAGTAAATCTTCAATATATGAATGGTGTACAACCTGATGTATTGGTAATGTCTTCACTAGGGAATACTTAAGCTGCTTAACATCAGTGTTGCTATCTCTTTTTTCCCAATGCCTTACAATGAAGGAAATTAAGACAAAGAACAGCTGAGATCACCCATACATGAGACCCACCACAGTCTGTGTTCAGGTGTGTACGGTGCTGTTGGCAGCTGTTGTCATCAGGATGCGCATCTCCAAGATGTGCAGTAGCTCTCCTGACCTTAGTCCTCCTGTCTAACTGAAGCGTTGTGTCTGTGATTTCCTCAAACCCTCACTGCACCCACCAGTCTCTGGTGACTTTGATGACTTTCTGGTCAACTCGTAAATGAGTCATTCTTTCTTTGTCTTTCTGGGGCTGATCTGTTTCTCTTAACGGGAGGTCCAAGTTCTAATTTGTCCCCTATGGCTGCGATTAAACACCAAAAGCAACTTGGGGAGGACGGGGTTTATTTCACAGTACAGGTCATACTCCATCACTGAGGGAAGGCAGACAGGAATGTAAGGCAAGGAACCTGAAGGCAGGAACTGAACTGGCCTGCTTCTTGAGGCCCACCTGTCCTGAGATGCAGCCTGCAGTGGGATGGGCTGTCCAACGTTCATTAACAATAATAATGAATGCCCTACAAACATGCCCACAGTAGTCGGATCAAGGCAGTCCCTCAGTTGAGACTCCCTCAGATAACTCTCAACAGTGTCCAGTGAGCTTAACCAGGAGACTCCTCCAGGTTCTTCCGTGTTGTTGTCAGTGGGATTTCCTTTTAAAGACCAAACAGTGCACCGTTATTTGTCATTGCTGCTCTGCTCCCCCTCCCCACCTTCAGATCCAGAGACAGGAAGGAGAGGCAAGAGCAAACCAGGGGTGATGGAGGCTTAGGCAGTACAGCAAGAAACAATAGACAGGCCTCAGAGGGCAGGGAGCAAAGACTAACTAAAGATCTGGGGGTGGGGTGGGGGTGGGGGTGGGGTGGGGGTGGGGGTGGGACTTCCAGGGTGAGTGTCTGTCACTGAGCAGGGCCAGGGTGCTAGGGATGCTTGATTAGGTAAGGAGGAATCCCAGGTGCTGCTGGACATGCCCTTATAAGGGGAAAGCAAGTTTAATCTGGCTAATGAGTAGTTATGTGAGCTCCTTGGTGGATCAAGGGTGAGAGCACAGGTTTCTGGGCATTGAGACACAGGCCCAGAGCAGGAGGAGCCATGATCTCTGGACAAGAGTTCTGGGGTTTAGACGTGCCTTGGCCCCACTCTTGCTCCATTCCCACCCCCACCCCTGCCCTCCAGTTATACAGGCACAGAATTTGGATTGTGGTGTCTGTGGCATAACTCTAAAGTCATTAGGAGTATTGAAATGTATATTTAAAGTATTGACGTGCACATTTAAAGTGACAAATTGCTTCATTAAAACAGGGGATGGTGGCAGGGGGTGAGAGGTTGCTCAGTAGTTAGTAGCTGTGGTTGTTTCTGCAGGTAGCCAGGTTCAGTTTCCAGTACATACAATGTTGATTCACACGCATGCCTTAACTCTGGCTCCTAGGGATCAGATGCCTTCTTGTGGCCTCCCTAGGCACCAGGGGTGCACACACGTGTACATGCAGACAGAACATTGTACACGTAGAATTAAATAAATCTAAAGAATTGCTTAGAATGGGGGAGGGTCTTACGAAGCCAAGGCATAGGGAATAGAGCCGTATCAGTGAATCGGTATGTGCAGTGCATTGGTCATTACTGAAGGGGTGTGTGCAGTGCATTGGTCATTACTGAAGGGGTGTGTGCAGTGCATTGGTCATTACTGAAGGGGTGTGTGCAGTGCATTGGTCATTACTGAAGGGGGCTGAAGGGGGCTGCTGACAGCGCTTTCTACTCTCCTTCCAACTTCGGTGTCTGTTGGAAATTTCACATGCCAAAACTGGTGAGCAATTAATATTTTAAAACAATATACAAAATATTGGGTTTTCATTTTCATATAACTATATTATATTTTACTCAAAATCACCTCCCCACTGCCATTTTTTGTCTTACTGCCAGTGGCTGGTCCACCCTTCTGTCCCAGATAGTCCCCCCCCCCCACCCCCTTTGCTTTTACATAGACATATAAATCTAGATTTTGCATACGAGAAAAAACATGTTATATTCGTCTTTCTTAGACTGGTTTATTTTACATAACATGGTGGTGTCCTGTTCATCCTATTTCTCATGAGTGGCATAATTTTGTTCGTTATGACTGAATAAAATTCATTGTGTGTGTTTGTGTACATGATTACGTGTGTACACGTGTGCATGCTCTCTCGTGTACACATGCATGTGGAGGTCCGAAGTCTCAAATTTTCTTCACCTTATCTTTTGAGATAGGGCCTTTTGCTGAATTTGTAGTTCAGCTAGAGTAGCTGCTCATCAGGCCTCAGGAATCCCCCTTGCCTCTGTGTCCTAATGCTGGCGTCACACACAGGCACTATCATACTTGTTATACAGATACTGGGAATCCAAACTCAGGTCTTTATGCTGTGCGGTAGGCACTTACCCACTGAGGCATATTCACAGCCTCCCAAAGGTAGACTTTAGCTCATCTCTGGTGATGGTTCGTATATGCTCCGCCCAAAGCTGTATGAGAAGGTGTGACCCTGTTGGAGTAGGTGTGTCACTGTGGGTGAGGGTCTTATAACTCATACCCTAGCTGCCTGGAAGCCAGTCTCCTCATACCAGCCTTCAGCTCCTCCTGCACTATGCCTACCTGGATGCTGCCATGCTTCCCCCTTGATGATTATGGATTGAACCTCTGAACCTGTAAGCCAGCCCTAATTAAATGTTGTCCTTATAAGAGTTGTCTTGGTCATGGTGTCTTTTCACAGCAGTGAATACCTAACTAAGATGCCTCTTAAGATGAGGAAACTTGGCTGGGTGTGGTGGCGCCCAGGACACCTTTAATCCCAGCGCTCAGGAGGCAGAGGCAGGCGGATTTCTGAGTTCGAGGCCAGCCTGGTCTACAAAGTGAGCTCCAGGACAGCCAGGGCTATACAGAGAAACCTTGTCTCGAAAAAAAAAAAAAAAAAAAAGAGGAAACTTGAAGCACAGAAGAGCTACATACCTTGTCAGAGACCAACCACGTAATGGACATTAGCACTGTGGCCAGCTGACCACATGCGGTGCTTTGACACATCCTGTATCCTTGATTGCCTTGGAACATAATTTCCACCAAAGGCCCACTTCCTACTGACACAGTGCAGCCTGGTGTTTGTGAAGAAATTCAGTGCTTTCTCCATAGTGGCTCTAGTGATTTGCATTCCCACTGATGACATGGTGAGTAACTTTCTCTCCGATCTTTATCAGCATTTGTCATTGTTTGTTTTAGGTAGTAGTCGTCATTCTAATTGGGGTTTCATGGACCTTTTGCGCATCTTGATTCCCTGTGGTTTTGCTGGTTGCTGGGTGTTTCAGATGCTTCAGGCTGCAGGCCTTAGCATCTCCTTCACA
This sequence comes from Mus minutoides, assembly GCA_902729485.2. Classification (NCBI taxonomy): domain Eukaryota; kingdom Metazoa; phylum Chordata; class Mammalia; order Rodentia; family Muridae; genus Mus; species Mus minutoides. The sequence goes on along the minus strand of CACVCL010028763.1, from coordinate 70,599 downwards.
TCTGACTCCCAGATTCTGTGGTGGGCTTTTGTGGAATCTAGCGGGATGAACTCTTTGATAGAATCCTGCCTTACGATTTCTGAAAGGTCTAAACATGTACAACAAAAACACTTAACAAGTCATCATCATGTGAAAAAAATGGAACTGACCTAAAAGCATTAGTTCCTGCCCATAATGCACTACAAATGCCACCCTGCTTCCTAGGGTAAATATGTATCCATGGGTCCCCAATGCTACCCTGCTTCCTAGGGTAAATATGTATCCATGGGTCCCCAATGCCACCCTGCTTCCTAGGGTACATATGTCTCCATGGGTCCCCAGTGCCTCCTCTCACCCACTCCAAGGTCTCATTGAACTTTTTATGTTGGGGAAGGGTGAGAAAGGTGAGAGAGGTACTCCTAAGAAATTTCTAGTTTGTCTCCGGGAAAGAAGGGACCACTTAGACTGTATGACTTTTGGGCATCTACTGACAAACCTCAAAAATATTTTAGTTGTTTCAATTTTAATCTTTTATTAAACAAAAGAAAAGATAGCTTTATTATTCACTCACGATATATTCATAATAATGGAACAGACTTTTTTAGACTTATTCGTGGATTCTTGCCCATGCGTTAGGCTTGACTGTCAACATCCCTGTCCCATGAAAGTCATTTGATTCCCAGGTGCAGTCTGCAGCTGCTCGCTGCTGTTTTGTAAGCTGGAGAGTCCCTGTGCTCTTAGGGACAAGTCTCTTAAATCTTACCCTCAGAGTGTATGACCTAGAGATATGCATGTGCTCTTAAGGTGGGAAAAAAAAAAGATTTCCTGAGAGCACTGGGTGTGTTTGTGTTTTCTTCTCTGCTTTCTTGTGTTCTCTGCTGGTCTGTGGGTAAAAGTGAAAAGCAACAGCTACCCACTAGGAGAAGGGTAGGGTGTAAAGGGTGCAATTTGCATTTGAGAATGAGTGCTGCTTCTGCCTTGTTACCTGCTTCCAGCATGTGGCATAGCATTTGGTTTTTCTTAGTCAAGTCTAACTCTTTGTCCCATAGTCTTTTGAAAAAAAAAATGTGTGTGTTTGTGTGTGTGTGTGTGAGAGAGAGAGAGAGAGAGAGAGAGAGAAAGAGAGAGAGAGAGAGTGTGGTGTGTGTGTGTGTGAGAGAGAGAGAGAGAGAGAGAGAGAGAGAGAGAGAGAGAGAATGGGGGGGAGAAGGCAGGGCGGGGTGGGGGGTAGGAGGGAAAGAACACAAAAGTGAAGGCCTGCCTGGAAGTCAGAGGTCAGAGGTCAGAGGACAGTGCTCAGGCATTCTCTTCTACCACCTTGAAGGATCTAGGGACTGAGCTCAGGCTGTCAGGCCAGCACTCAGAGGCCTTTATCAGTTTTGCCATCAGGGCTGGGGGTGGCGGCGGCAGGGGCGTGTGTGTGTGTGTGTGTGTGTGTGTGTGTGTGTGTGTGTGGTGTGACCTAGTGTTTTAATGGGCATTTTATGAGATCATCTGGAGCCTCTTGCTCACGTGATCATCTCTTCATGGGGTCAGCAGGATCAGTGCATTAACTTCCATTCTTAATGAACACTTCCAGCTTCTGATCTGAGGTGATTCACAGCAAACAGAACCCCAAACAGAGGAGCAAAGCAGAAAGGCTGGAAAATGTCCCTGGCCTTTCCCCCACTTCTTTCTAATTTTGCTTCAGTATTTTTTGTACTGGTTACGTTTTGATACTGTGACCAAATAAATACCCAAGAGAAACAACCAAAGGAAGCAAGGATGTCTTTTGGCACAAAGTTTCAGAATTCTCTGAAACAGAGGCCTGCTGCCTCTGTTGCCCCAGATCTGTTGTTCCTGGGCTGTATCCCGTCAGGCAGGGAGCACGTGGGAGGGCGGGGCTGCTAACCTTTAGATGGTCGAGAAGCAGAGAGACTGAGATGAGGATCTGGGGACAAGTTATTCTCTTCAAAAACACACCTTCAGTGACCTACTTCGCTTACCTGGGTCTCAGCATCTAAAAGCCCTTTCAGCCACAACCTCATGAATGGGTTGATGAAAATAGAGCCCAGAAAGCCTGCAAGGTAGCCAAGGGTGTTGTCCTTAGTGTGAGCCTGCAGGAGACCGTTGTAGATTCAGTGTTGAAGGATGCTTCCCATGTGAGATTTTCTACTATTGGCTAGACACATAATATTTTCTACTATTTTGTATCTTTATTTGTGTGTGTGTGTGTGTGTGTGTGTGTGTGTGTGTTTTGAACTTTGTCCAGCGCGCTGTTTTTTCCCCCTGGTTCTTCTGTCTTAGAAAGTCTCCCTGTTCTGTGCCTTAGCCCCATCCAGAACAAAACCATTCACTAGGAAAGGAAGGGAGCCCCTTTCGGGGAGCAGCTGAACAGCCAGTGTAAACATTCCATTTCAGTTAGAGATAACTCCTTGGTTTCCCATTACCCATGCCAGTGAGGTCATGCAGAATGTGCCCACGTTAATGAGCGTTGTGTTCTATTTCGAGTGCAAGTTGTCTGGTAGGCTGTGTGCAGTTTTGAAGCTAAGAGCAGCCAGTGTTTCTCTGCTAACAGCATGTGGTGCAGGAGAGATTCATGCACCCGCACCCATCCATCTAGCCTCACACCTGCAGTGTAAGCAATGCTTGGCGCCCTCCCGGGGATGGGCTGAGTCAGAGGGAATGTCTTAATTGACTCACATCTCAGAGGTCTCCAAGACCAGGGGCTAGACTTTCTTCCCCCATCATACGGATGGGGGTAGTGGAGTGAATCCAAAGAGATAGATAATGTACAGCGCCAAGAAGTGAATGCTTGCTTCGAACCAATAGAACAGAGAAGAAAGGTGAGCTGAGGTCAGTGGGAGGTTCCTTGCCTTAATGAGTGAGGGGCAGGAACCGTACAATGCCCCTCAGATTCCTGGGCCACTCTTCCCATTGTGAATGTATGAACTTGCTATATGACATAATCGTACAACAGCACCTTTAGTTTCTAGAGCCCTGAGTCGGAAATGCCCATGATTGTTTAGGGGATAAAATATTTCATTTAAGTCCATTTACCAGATCCAAGGATTAAAAAGTTAAACAGCTTTGAGTGGACATTCTCTCCACCTTTCCTCGCTCAGTCTTCTGAATGTTACTGGAGAGTTTTCTTCCCTCCTCCAGGTGGTCTAAGAAGCAAACGCTATTCTCCCTAGCTTGACCATCACAAAAGGGTTTCCCTTGCTTTCAGTTCACTCGCTCACCTAGCATGTTAAGGCTAGTTCATATCCACCTGTCCAGCCCAGCTTCCTCTTTGAAATCACTCCGTGTCTGCTGGCTGGAACTATTTCTTCCTTCCATAGACTTTTTAGTCTTCCCCCTTTTCTGTGGGAAGTACCTCTCCTGCTCGAACTGGGAGCTTCCTTTAGAGCTAATGAAAGCATTATCTCAAAGGAGATATTCCCAAGCATGTCCAGTGTCCTGTGTACAGTGTAAGCTCCCTTCTGACCATTTCTAGAGATTTAGTGTACTGTCTAATAATTATTGGTCTATTGGCCTGCCTCACTCAACCCCAGGGAGTGGGTTGTGAGAGCATGGGTTAAAGAGCTAGACACTTTTCTAAGGGTTTAATTTGATCAAATTATTACATCCTTACAGAAATACTTTACATATTACACCGGATGCTGTTTGTTTCTCTAATTTTTAAAAAAAAATTATTTTAAAGGCTAGTAGATTTAATTCTGGCTTACTGTTACAGATTTTGTGCTACTAGTTGGTAGAAACAGGATCTGTCCCAGGCATGGTAGTGAGTAGAGCTGTGTACTATGAGCCTATTAAAAAGGTAGCTTAATGGAATGAGGGCTGTGTCAGGACTAGTGGTCCTCCATTGCTGTCAATTTCGATGTACTCTCAAGCAATCTCGCCCACATTAATAAGAAATATCGGGGGATCTGGAGAGATAGCTCAGAGGTTAAGAGCACTGGCTGCTCTTCCAGAGGTCCTGCGTTCAATTCCCAGGACACACATGGTGGCTTATAACCATCTACAATGAGATCTGGTATCCTCTTCTGGCCTGTGGGCATATACATAGACATAACACTATACATATGTACATACATAATACATACATACATACATAAAAATAAAATAAATCTTTATGGTGAGGGGAAATGGGATAGAGTGTTTCCAGAGGGGAAACCGAGAAAGTTGATAAAATTTGAAATGTAAATAAATAAAATATCTAAAAAAATTTTTTAAAAATCAGTTTTCAACTTTGACAATCTCCTATGAGTATACAGCACACTGTGGTCACATTCCTCTACCTTAGCTCTCCACTCCTGCTGGCCTCTGTCTCCCCAACTACAGGGAGAAGAATTCTTAGTGTCTTGTCTCAATACCAACTGAGTAGTCTAGACAATGAGCTTTTGCAGGAGCACGAGGCAGGTGGATGAACATTCCTTGGTGACCCACGGGGAATTCTCAACCTTTTCCTGGCTGATTGTCCTGGAGCAAAGTCGTCATTTGAGCGTATGGCACAGTCCTCACAGCTTTACCTGAAGTGAACAGAGGTTGCATGGACTCATTTCTATCCAAAGAGAATCATAACCATTTCGTTTTCCTTCCAGGTGACAGTCTTCCTGTCAATAAAATTACATCCTCTTAGACTTGTTTTCTGTTGTCTTCATACCGTTCTTGTAGCACAAATTTGTAGCACACAAAAGCTGGGTGGGTATGCTGACCCAACTGAAAGAGGATTCCCAGGGCAGTTGAGTTCTGGGTCCAGTTGAGAGCCTGCCTTAATAAATAAAGAGCAATGGAGGAAGACACCTGCTATCAATTTCTGGCCTCTGCAGAATTGTATCCTGTGTGAACACACATGTGTTTCTCCACAAATGTGAACATTCAGACCATACACACACACACACACACAACTATGCCAAACAAAAGTAAATAAGAAAATATTTTTTTTTTACAAAGGGCTGGTTAGATGAGATTATCTGAAAGATGATTTATGATTATATACTTATCAGTGAGTCAATATAATTTGCCTGTCATGATATAAAAAGATTAAAAAAAAAAAAAAAGATAAGATCATGTCGTGTGAGACAAAGTTAAATCTGTGAAGTCCAAACTGAACGCACAGAGGAAGAACCCTTTGCAGGGAAAGTCCCCGGCTTCCAGTGCCCTGTGATTGGCTCTCTATGAGCAGAATCTAAATAAGCTGATTTACAAGTGAAAACTAGGTTTCCTGAGTAAAGTGCTTTGGTAGGCATGTTAGTGGTTTTCTCTCCTCAAAAAAAAAATGCCCCCCCCAACTGTTTTCTTCCAGGATATGTTGCAAAAGGTGCATGTTTCCTAGTTCTGGAGGAGAAGGTGGGAGTTTTAAATTTAGGCTTTTGTGTCTAAACACTTTTAAACAGAAAGGTTTTAATCCCAGAAGATCTAAACCTTTCCCACCTGGGCTGTGGTTTGCATTTTCATTTTAAAGGTCATTTCAAATAGAGTTTGTTAAACTCTATTTAAATAGAGTGGTCAAATCTAAATAGAGTAGATTTGCATCAAATCTTTATTTATTTATTTTTTTTAGTTTAAGGCTTTCATATGTGAATGAGCACACTGTATTTGCGTCATTTCCACCCTTCTCCTCCCTTTTCCTCCTGTGTGTCCCCTGAAACACCCACTTCTAAAACTTATAACTTCTTTTATAGTTATTTTATTATACTTAAGTATGAATTCTATGTATGTGTGTATGTATGCATGTATGTATCCTACTGTGTCAGTTAGTGTTCCTTCTATTTGCATGTTTGGGGTTGACTCTTAGGATTGAAGTCTTATCTTTGAAAAGGGACAACAACAAAAACAAGAACAAAACCTGGGGTTCTCCTTCCCTTTGCAGCTGTTGACTGCCTGTCGGTCTTTATCTAGGGGATGGGCCTTGTGAAATCTCCCCCATCCATGTTGGCATGTCAGCTAGGTGTTTGCATGTCTTGTACAGGTAGACAAGTGTATTATCGAGAGTTCATGGGAGCAACATCCTGTCATGTCCAGAAGAAACTATTACATAGAAGCCATCCAGGTCCTCAGGGTCTTCCAAACGTTATGCCATCTCTCCTGTAATGTTAGCTGAGCTTTGGTGTAGGCCGTGCATATTATTGTCCTATTTGGGGCTGGGGAACTCCAGTCACGTACTTTTTGCATTTGATCGGTGGTGATTCTCTGTCTGCTGCAGAAGAATCTGCTTCTGATGAACTGTGAGAGTTGGACTTATTGATGACGTAGGACGAGTAGGCAGATGGAAACTGTATGACTTTAGTAATATAGCTGGGTAGGTTCTCTGACTCTGTGACCTCTCTAGTCATAAATTTTTGACTAGGTTTACAATATCAGGCAGGAATTGCCTCCAGTTGAGCAGGATTCAAATTCAGTTACACTGTTGTTGGTTGCATCCAAGATATAAATGCCACTATTACACTGTTGTAGATATTTTGTTTGTTCTGTAGTTGTTGTGGTTCTGCTGGGTAGGAGGATTGCTAACTTCTGCTGAGGTAGTTACATAGCGCCTTCCAGCACTGTATCCTTCAGGAGGTAAGGATCTATCTACTTCTTATGTGTTATAAAGGTTTCTCATCCTGACAGTAGCTTATGAGTTATAGGTTACAAACACCCTAATGCTCCAGGTGATGCCACTGTTGGACTGCTCATAGAAGTTACTTAGTTGCTGTCTTGAATAGCTAGAGCTGGCTGTGGGGAATAGTGCCTTTTCATGGTTCTGGGTTAGAGTGCTATAGGGCCACAGAGAACATTACCCCCCAAACCTCTGTTGTCTCAGGCATGAATTAGTGACTCACCCTTCCTTTAAACCTCACTGTTCATTTTCAATGAAAAAGCTTTTTATATGAATAAAAGTCTTTTTCTTCCAAACAGCAGATTACCCAACTCCTTCTGTTTCAACAAGTCATACTTTGTTTCAGAAGTAAAACATGTTCTAGGAAACACTTAAGACTTTAGGAAAGAGCTGGGTGGTGGTGGCACTAGCCTTTAATCCCAGCACTTGGGAGGCAAAGGCAGGTGGATTTCTGAGTTCGAGGCCAGCCTGGTCTACAAAGTGAGTTCCAGGACAGCCAGGGCTACACAGAGAAACCCTGTCTCAAAAAAACAAAAACTAAAAAAAAAAAAGACTTTAGGAAAGGATGTAGGGAAAAACAAATTAAAGCAAAGAAGACAACACTCTCTACAATTAGAAGTGGCTTCCCCGGGCTGGTGAGATGGCTCAGCAGGTAAGAGCACCCGACTGCTCTTCCGAAGGTGATGAGTTCAAATCCCAACAACCACATGGTGGCTTACAACCACCCGTAATGAGATCTGATGCCCTCCTCTGGTGCTGAAGTCAGCTATAGTGTACTTATGAATAATAATAAATGAATCCTTGGACCGGAGAGAGCAGGGACTGAGCAAGTGGGACCGACCGGAGCGAGCGGGGCCGAACGGGGGCGGCTGGAGCGAGCGGGCCGACCGGAGCAAGCAGGGCAGACCAGAGGGAGCAGGGTTGACCGGACCGAGGAAAAAAAAAAGAAGTGGCTTCCCAGAGATACACTCTGCATATGCAAATATGCATATTTTACACCCTCTTTTACAGATACTACTTGTACCATTGAATTCACAGCCTCTGAGACACAAATAATTATATGATGAGCCTTAGCTTCTTATGTTTTGTGAAGAAATGTGAATTCTATAGTTGCTAACATATAGAAAATGACTCTTCTGGGATTCACTTTTTTTCCCCATCAAGTACCTTGGATATCGTTCCATTTAAGAGAATAGAGAGAGAGAGGGAGAGAGAGAGAGAGAGGGAGAGAGAGAGAGAGAGAGACTGACTTAATTCTTTTTGCTTCATGATATCTCATGTTAACAATCCATATATATATATATATATATATATATATATATATATATATATATATATATATATGCCATATTTCAAGTCCATGAATATACCCATGGTTTATTGAAGAATTCCCCTGTTGTTGAACATTCTTAATAATTATAGGTTTTTATGTAACAGGTAATGCTGCAGCAAACACTTGGGTTTCTATCATTGGGTATCAGTAAATTATAGTTGCAAGGTAACTTTCTGGATAATTTTCTAGGTAAAGGGTAGGCATACAGTTCTCTTTTGTGAACATCTTCTTGGTTCTAAATTTTAAGTACCTTCTGCTGGTGTTCTTAGTAGGGAAAACTTCCTAGTAAAGTAGATGGATAAATCTAATGTATATCATTATCATCTAGTTATATAGTATTTCTATTCCTGTATTTATTTGAAATGTAGAATGGATATGTACAGATAACATTATAATCCTTCCTCAAAACAAAACTGCCATAAAGTTGTGATTCTTGCATCTAAGGTCCTGGCTTTGATCCCCAACCCTGGAAAAGAAGGCAAAACACCTTTCATTTCCAAAAGAGCTGCATTTCAAGCAAAAAAAAAAAAAAAAAGTCACAAACTGTACCTTTAATCAGTCATGCTACTTAAAGTTGCAGAATATAGAGATGGATTCCAACTCCTGTAATTTAGAGGTGATCTGACTTCTTATGGCTCAGTACTCGACATTTCACGGATCTTGCAAAACTGTTGATTAACATTAAAGTAATAATGTAAACTGGGTGTTGCAGTCACGAAATGATAGCTTAGTCCAAATGAGTACATTGCTGCTGACATTTCCACACGTTCCCATCTGTGAACTGTCCTCTGGGTTCTCAGTGTTGACATGTTTGGTTTCACGAGTCAGTTTTTGCCTTTCTGTTTAAATTAAGTTGGAAGTTTGGACTTTTATGTGTGTTCTTCCCTTACTACTACTTATGGGCTTTCTGACTGTGTGGATGATGTGGGTTACAACCTGTGCTTCTCTGCCTCAAAGGGTACAGCCTGGGCTTCCCTGCCTCTTCAGAAGGGCTGCTTTTGCAGAAAGTGGCCTTGTAAGGTCTTAAGTAATCCAGGCATGATACGTGTTCTTGGCTATGTAAGGTTGTACAGTCTCTCTTAAGACTGTTGTTTGGATATAGCACGGGAAGGGTTCAGAGCCATTGCTGCTCCATGCTGCAGGTGACTGTCCCTTTCCTGTAATTTATGGCACCTAGTAAAAAGGCAAATGTGGTTCTCTGTGGTAAAGCCGTTACACTGTTTCTTGCTAACTGCATCTGGTATAGAAGAAGACAGCTGTGTACATTTTTGGTTACATTTTGTGAGACACAAAGATCAGAAACCTTTTCTGCAGTTTCCTTCTCTGCTCAAACCGCAGCTTCCTTCCTTTGTATCAGCAGTGCTGCTGCAGGTTCAGTATTCTGATTTCTCACCCTGCTTGGCAAGTAGCAAGCTCACCCAACCAAGATGAAATGTAGCCACTCACGGCTTCACTGAGCGCCCCTGTCCCTATGAATAGACACCCTTGCCGCACCTGAGTGGGGTTTTCAAAACATTTTGCTGTCCACTTTTTTTTTTAAAGGAGATAAGACTTTGTGGAGGTGTTTCTTGTGAGATCACAACATTTTCTGGGGGCTGAGGATTAAGGATAGGATGAAACCGTGAACAAGGTGAAGGTTAGTAGCCAGAGGCAGTGTGGTTTACTTCACATTGTCTGAAAGAGGTTCCCTGTTAGCAGGTTTTAAAAGTTTAATTATTAGTGTGTATTTGTGTGTTTGTATGTTTGTTTGTGTGTGTGTGTGCAGCACCCACTCTCCCACAGTATATTTGTAGAGGTTGGAACACAACTTTCAGTAGTTGTTTCATTTTCTCTACCATGTAGGCTCCAGAAATAGAACTCATGCTGTTATACTTTTTTTTTTGGGGGGGGGAGGTTGAGACAGGGTTTCTCTGTATAGCCCTGGCTATCCTGGAACTCACTTTGTAGACCAGGCTGGCCTCGAACTCAGAAATCCACCTGCATCTGCCTCCCAAGTTCTGGGATTAAAGGCGTGCATCACCACTGCCCAGCACTGTTATATTTTTATAACAAGTGCCTTATTTGATGAGCCATCTGGTCTACCTTCAGCAGTGTTTAAACTGTGCGTCCACAAGATGATTCTGGGGCTATAATGAAAAGGCGACACTAAAGGAAACAGTGTAAGGGCTAAAGTGGGCAGTTCATCTTGTGATTGCGGCTTCAGGGCCAGCCTGTGAGAGGACAGAGCGGATGGGTTAGCCCATGAGAATGAAAGTGTGATGGTGCATATCTACACACACACACACACACACACACAGTTAAACTTTTAAAACCTGCTAACAGATCAATGGAGGGAGCGCTTAGCATAGAAGCATTTTGTATAGAATGTGTTTATTTTTCACAGAAGAAAGGAAAAGAAAGCTGCTTCAGTGGGAAGCTGTGGTTCACACTCAGATTAGTGAGGTTCTCAGGGACCAGCTTGCCGCTGCCGAGGGAGGGTGTGTTTTGTTCACTGGGAAGAGTATGGTCTTTCTTGTAAAGTCAGGGAAATGTGACCATGAAGAGGGCAACTGAAAGGAGATTGCAGGGCAGGGCAGCCTATTCATTCATGCAGAGAAGGCAAATGTGCTCATTAAAATCCTGTAGACACTCGGTAGGATGTAAGACTTTAGAGCAGAAGGTGAAGTCAGCTTACAGTAAGCACCACCTGCTAAAACAGCTATCTGCTAAAAACCTGGAAAAATACCTATTTTGATTATTATACTTTTAATATTCTAGCTTCCATATTAAGAGTAGTCACATATACTAAAAAAAAACCTCAATGACATCGGGAGAGCAGCATTGAATAGACAGAGTAATGGGCCAATACTCAGCTTTCCCTCCAGGGAGCTTCTTAAACACAGGAGCCTCAATTACCTTGTCTCTAAAATGTATGTGCTCATAGCAATTACTCTACAATGCTGATGGGAGTCTGTGAGATAGTATTGCATGTTTGGTGCTTATATGAGTACTGCATGTATCATAAGTATGCAATACAAGTTAGCAATCACTATTAATAGGAAAGGAGTTCCCATCACACGTGTATCGGCTGGTTCTTTCTTAAAGAAACAGCAGCCTTCCTTAGCCTAGCCTTTCTCAGAGACTGACACACATTTGATGAGAAGTCCGTAGCCTGAGAATTAGCTCCCAGGGGAACTGTGCCTCTGGGGTAGAGCCATGCCATTCTCCAGGAAGACTGGACCCAAGCCCAGTGCTGTTGAATGCTGAGGAAGCTGGCAGAGGATGCTGAGTGTAGAGGGAGGGGAGAACATTTGGCCTGTTTGTGGCTGTGAAACTTTTGTATAGGTTTTAAACATTGTTGGTCCCAGACAAATCACAGGCTGTACCATCTACTGAGCCGTAAGTTCCCCAGAGGTGGTTCCTGTGGGGGTCTTCCCAGCTCACAGATGGTTTCTCATTTTTCACAAACTTCACGTTGCTTTAAGCTGGCTTAGGTGTGTCTCTTATCATGGTGGAGCTATCATTTTGGGGTCTCATTCCCCTAAGGCTATTCCAAAGCTTAGCATGTCTGTGTTTCTGTTGCTATTTGTATGCATATTTCCCAATTAATTAATTAATTAACTAACTAATCAATGAATTAGTTGTATGTGTGTGTGTTTGTACAGAGGTTAGAAAACATCTTGCTGGAGTCAGTTCTTTCTCTGTACCATGTGGTTCGTGTGGTTCCCAGGGATTGAACTCAGGTCCTCTGGCTTAGTGGCAAGCACTTTTACTGGGTTATATTGCTGACCCTGGAGTGTTTCACTGGTTGGTGTTCATCTGAAGGAGAGAAGAAGTTTGCAGATCATTTATTTTCTTCGAACCATGTTGACTCTAACACCAAGGTTATGAAGATCCTAACTAGGGGGTGGGGAGGGCTAGTCTAATGTATTTTGTGTTGTGTTCAGATGAGGTATTTGATAGCTTTCCGGGACACATTCTTTCACTTGTCTGTGTGATGGGATCTCTGGCTTTCACAGATTCAGAAGCCTAGGGCCCACCCGAAACAAGTAAAATCAGAACCTCTCAGGGTGGAACTCCAGTCAGTATTTTTAGAAACTCCTGTGGAGCTTCCAGTGTGTTGCCAAATATAAAAGCCAGTGCTCTAGAACATAGCTTTCAAGTGTGGGTGATTTTTCCCCAGGGGACATCTGGTAATGCCTACAGACTTTTGTGGATGTCACAGTGTGCTTCTGGCATCTAGGTAGTGGGAGATTATGCCGAGAACATTCTTTAGTGCACAAGATCTAATACATCATGTAATTAAGCTGGCCCCAAATATCAGTAGAACCAAGGATGAAAAACAGTACTCCAGAAATCAAGAGCTCCCAGAGCTAAGCCTCTCATGGGGAAGTTACATCAGGTAGGTTACAGTTTTGTCCCCTTGATAAGAATACGTAAGGAAGTACTTGTCAGTACCTTTGCGTCTCTTCTGGACTTGCCAGATTGGCAGCCTGTCCTTGAGGCTGGTGTACCAGATTCTCATTTCTGGGACCAGAATTCTCCCTGTTTCATCTTCTAAATTTATTGTACTTTAATGACTTGGAAGAAGACCAAAGTCAGGAAAATTAAACCCATAAGCCAAGTGAACCACTTTCAAGTAAGTTTTTGAATTTGCCTGGTCTTTCCAAAACAGGGAAGTGACCTGAAAGAAATCTGAATTTAAGTTCTCTGGGAGGTCTTTCTTTTCTTCTAAGGAGGTTGGGAAACATATTTTCAATTTTATTTAACTGTGAGACTTTCAGGAATGCTTATAATATCAAGTTTCTTTTGGGGTTGCTGGGGATTGAACTCAAGGTTTTGCACATGTAGGGCATATGCTCAACCCAGTTATATCCCCAGTTCCACAGGAAGTTAATGTTAATCTGTAGTTGCCTACTGTATCATTAATACTAGCTATCCAACGTATGTTACTGATTTGTCTACTCTGTATACACCTCAATGTTTTTTAATATATTGGAAGTATACACAAATATAGATTGAGAGCTACATTATCATATGTACAGTAATCCTGGTTTCCAAGAAGCTATAGTTGTTTCACACTATCTTGTTTTATAGTATTATAAAAAGATTTATTTTTATTTTAGTTATGTGTATATATGCATAAAAACTAAAATATTATATATAAAAGTTTAGGTAGTGGGTACTGGTATATATATGCCTATGTTCATGTGAGGATTTATGCTTGAGAGTACAGTGCCTATAGAGGCCAGAAAAGGGTGTTTAATCACCTCAAGGTGGAGTTACGGTAAACTTAAGCCATGTGAAATAGGTCCTGGGTAGTTTGAAGAATGACTCCTCATAGGTGCATATATATTTACATGCTTGGTCCCCAGTTGAAGAACTGTTTTTTTTTGTTTTTTGTTTTTTTTTTTTTTTGGTTTTTCGAGACAGGGTTTCTCTGTATAGCCCTGGCTGTCCTGGAACTCACTTTGTAGACCAGGCTGGCCTCGAACTCAGAAATCCGCCTGCGTTTGCCTCCCGAGTGCTGGGATTAAAGGGGTGCACCACCACGCCTGGCTGAAGAACTGTTTTTGAAAGATTGGGAAGTGTCCCCTTGTTAGAGGTGTGTGTCTCTGGGAGCAAGCTTTGAGATTTCAAAAGCCCACCCCAGGCCCAGTGTCTTACTCTTTCTGCACGCCTCTCTGTGGTTCAAGCTGTAAAATTCTCAACTGCTTGTCCAGCACACCATACCTGCCCCCATGTTCCTTGCAATGATAGATGAGGATGGACTAACCCCATGAAACTGTAAGCAAGCCTCCCAATTTAATTCTATTTTAACAGTTGCCTTGGTCATGGTGTCTCTTCAAAGCAATGGGGACAATGACCAAGACATACTCTTAACCACTGAACAAACTCTAGTCTTGGTTCCAATCTATCTTTATTCCATGGTTTGTACTTGATCTATTCAGTCTTTAAGAAGTAACTTAATTTTCTTTTATTCTAGTCTGTCTTCCAACCCTAGCAGGAACACAACATTTTCTCCCTCTCCCCCCCTTCTCACACACACACACTCACACACACACACACACACACACACACACACACACATATATCTATATATCTATATCTATATCTATATCTATATCTATATCTATATCTATATCTATATCTATATCTATATCTATATCTGCACACACTGCACTCATGCATGCTCACTCACGTCTTCATGCAAAGGAACACTAGACTGTTGCCAGCTGCCATTATTAAGTACCTTGGTAATGGTTCTCATGACAAGTTTTAGGGAAGGGTCTCAACACTACAAACAATTTTCAGAGAATTTAAAAAACATACAAACAAACAAACAAACAAACAAATCAGGGCTCAGGAGATGGCTCAGTCAATAAAGTGCTTGCTGAACAAGAATGAGAACCTGAGTTCAGTACCTCCATCTCCCAGGAAAGATGTCAGAGGTGATGACATGTCTCTTATCCCAGAACTGGTGAAACAGAGACAGAAAGACCCCAGGGGCAGACCTCAGGGGCTTGCTGGTCAACCAGTCTAGCTAGTCACTGAGAGATCCTGTCTCAGTAAAAATAATTAAATAAAGGAGAGAGAATTGAAGAAGATACTCATCTGTGGCTTATACACACACACACACACACACACACACACACACACACACATATACCCCTACATATTCACACAATACAGAAAACATTCCAAAATTAAATAGACAAATAAAATAAAAACTGCAAAGCCAGATTAAAAAAAAAAATCTGAATGTTTGCATATTTAAAGATAGTATTTTAAAGCCGGGCAGTGGTGGTGCATGCCTTTAATTCCAGCACTTGGGAGGCAGAAGCAGGTGGATTTCTGAGTTCGAGGCCAGCCTGGTGTACCTACAGAGTGAGTTCCAGGACAGCCAAGGTTATTCAGAGAAACCCTGTCTCGAAAACCCAAACCAAACCAAACCAAACCAAATAAAAAGATAGTATATATATATATATATATATATATATATATATATATATATATATATATATGTTTTTTGAGATATTATTTTAATACAACTATAAATAAATTGGGAACACAGCTGTATAGGGTTAGGCTGAGGCTCAAGTCTGCCCCTGGATTATGGAGCCATTATTTATACCCAGTAAGGAAACAGGAAAGGACCAAAACTCTCCGCTTAGCCTCATACTCTACAGTGTTGCTGGGTTTATTTTTTGTTCCTCACGCCTGTGGGTGGCCACAGATCTTTTGTCACTATCCTTTCCTGACACATTGCTAATCTACTAGTCAATGGCCAGTCAGTACTTGTGACTGCATAGTGGTCTGCCACTCCCCGAGGCCATAGTGTTTTGTCACCTAAGCCCTTCTGCTTTGTCCTTTCTTCTCCTGGGCTACTTGCAGCATCTACTGCTAAGCCTATCTCAAAAGCTAATCTCTTTCTGCTGAGTCTCATTCGGCTTCTTGACAGAAGACTCTAGAAAATACATAGGTTTAGTGAGGGGTGGACACCTTTCACTTTCTTCCTGACCACTCAGGGTGCTTCCACTCTCTGCTCCTGCGCTATGTCGCTATGTCAATAGGCTGGTCCTTGGTCAACCCCCACTTTCCTTTTCTTGCTGAGCTCCTCTCTGCCTCCCCTCCCCCTTCCGCCCCCTGCTCCACTTGGCTCTGTCCTTCTGGAAGCACTGCCATTTCTCAGGCTCCTGTTGGTGTTCTTTACCCTCGTTCCGCCCTCTCCCTCGAGGTCATGTCTATTTCCAGGTCTTCAGATTCTCTACATGCCAATGTCTTCCACATTTATATTTCAGGACGAAGTTCTTATCTGCATCCTCAATTCCTGTGTCTGCCTGGAATGTGTTTCGAGGGCAACTTGCGCTCACACTGTGAAGATCACTGACCTTGCCTTCCTGTCTGGTTTTCTCCTCAGCAAATAAGCTGGAAGCCTGGGTGGTGTCTTGCTTTAGTGTTTCTTTGACTCTAGTGAACTACTGGTGAACTACTAGTGAACTACTAGTGAGCTACTAGTGAACTACTAGTCTTGTCCCTTCTTTCACTGAGCACCTATATTATCTGTGTAGTGTGGATGGTCACTTTGACCAGCCAAGACCAGATTGGACCTAGATAACTTTCAGCGCTGTTGACTGATTCTCCATCTCTGACCCTGCCCAGCTCCATGTGCTACTCTTGGTGTTGTAAAAATCCCTCTGATTCTTTCATTCTCAGGCTGGAGGTGCCGCATTGGGGTTTTATACAGTTCCAGCATTTTAACAGGGCTCGTAAGATCTGCAGTAACTCGTTCCCAAACTGGCTCTATTTTGTGGCATTCCTTAAGAGTACTTGTCCCTATTCACAAACACCTCCTGCCCAGGCAGTCTCCTCTGTCCCGGTCTTTATCATTTATCCTGTAATTTAGCTTAGGGCACACCAAGGCTTTGAGAAATTGGGGTTGAATGAAAGTGAGAAGGTAATAGCCTTCTAGATAGTGATTGTCAAGGTCCTCAAATTCTGATTTAATTTTCCCTAACCTGCTAAGGATTTCCTGAGTCTGCTTCGTTCTGACTCCTGGTTCTGTGTATGTTTCTTTCCTTCGCTTGTAGTTTTCAGAACTAAGAGACGCGTGTGGGATTCTGCTAGCAGATCATTTGATTCTGTCGTCTTTGGCGACTGAGTCTTGAATCCAGGAAGCTGCCTAACAAAACAGCCCATGGGAGCTGAGGCACCTCTACTTTCCGGGGAGAGCAGGGCGCCTTGGCTGAATGGACTTGGACTCTCAGAAGCTTTCCAGCTCTGTCTGTAGTAAGTCAGACTCTGAATGCCGGAGACTTGCTGCGACTTGTCCAGACTATTTATTAAACCTTCAAACCTGTTTGGGAAGGAAGAGCAACAGTGTTTGGGCCCTGTGTGGCCCTCTCTCGTTTCTAAGCAACAGACCAGAACTTAGTCATGTTTTACCTGTAACAGTAGAAAAGTTAAGGGACCACTCTTGGTTGTGTGGATTCTAAAACACCCCAGGTCAAGTTCCTCGCCTTCGAAGACTCCAGGCCCAGCAGCTCAGGTTCTCCCTGGACTGGGAGAAGCCAGCTTCCTCTCAGCTCCTATCTGTCATCTCACCAGAAAGATCAGAGGACCTGAAGGGCCATGCTGAGTCAGAGGGCCAGCCAGGCAGAAATGACACACTTCCTGCCCCAAGTGTTAGGCAGGCTTTATGGTTTTTTTTTTCTGTTTTGCTTGAAGACTCCCTGTAAAGATAGCAGGTTGTCCTGCTGAGCCTCCATTTCTCCTAAGTTATGACAACAACGGCTCCTGGCATATTTCTTTGCCATTTACAGGTTTCATTAATCCACTGCTTCCTCATTAGAAGAGTATCATGTTTGTGGGGTGTATTTGTCAAGTGTGCTCTGACAGAAGAAAACAAAAACAAGACAGACAGACAAATACCTATCTTGTTCTTCCTACTTAAAAAGGAACATACTGGGGCTGGGAAAGATGGCTCAGCCATTAGGAAGAACACTTGCTATTCTTGCCGAGGGGACCTGGGTTTGGGTCCTAGCACCCAGATGGCATCACAAAACCAGATCTGGTGCCCTCTTCTGGTTTCCTCAGGCCCCAAGCACTGCTCGTGTCGTACACATACATACATTCAGACAAAGCCCTTAGACATATAAAGAACAATAAATAACTTGTTTAAAAGCCCAAAGAATATACTTGCGCATATCATTAGCCTAGGTTCTTTCCTTTCCACAAAGACTCTATACTGTTTCCTATAATCTCTCTGCTTTAAAATGGATTTTTATGTGTGTATGTATGTGGACACATGCATACCATGAACACGTGTGAAGGTAGGAGGACAGTGTTTGCGAGTTGGTTCTCTTCTTGTGCCAAGTGGGTCCTCAGGATCAAACTCAGGCTACCACATGTGGCAGCAAGCTCCTTTAGCCAGGGAACCTTCTCATAGGCCCTCTGCTTCAGTGCACTGTTTTACAGCCTTTGTGAGGGGTCTCCATGTCCTCAAATGCAAGGTCTATTTGAAGGCTGTGTGGCATGCCAGTCTGTGGGAGTGCCTTGCTCCGAGTATGGTATTTAGATACTTGGGTCTGCCCTTCACACCCTCCCCCGCCCCCGTCACTTGATCGCATTTCAGTGGTTAGCTCAGGGTGGCCCTGACTTCTCTATCCACCTCCTTTGGCACCCCAGTAACTCTGATAACCAGTGTTACCACACCAAGTAGCTCGGCTCTCATTGCTTGTCATCATCTATACAGTTTTCTTACATAATAGCTGTCTACATTCTCGCCCATCTCATTGACTGGGTGCTTGGACGTGGTTCAGAGGGACTGTGGAGTTGTAAGATTTTTGACCCATATTGCCACCTTGCCCTCCAGGCATTTGTCTTGTGTCACGTTCCCCCCCAAGATGGTATACATTTCCAACAGTGTCTTAAATGAGCTGTGTATTCCAGCCCTTGCCTAGCTCACAATTGCCTTTCATACCTTGCTTCCAGCAGTGCGTTCACAGCCTGCTCTGCCCTGCCGTCCTGACTCCACTGCCCACAGTAAACCATGCATGCCCCGTCTCAGGCTGGAGCCCAGTTCCCCTGGCTGCCAGACTGCTAGTCCTTTGCTGTTGGATACGCACCATCAATGTCACAGCCACAGGGTGTTTCCATCCCGATTCCTTCTTCATGCCTGTGGCCCCACATATAGGTCGTTCATTGACTTACGTGAGTGTTCATTTGTCGGCCAGCCTCTTTCCCGAATCAAGTGTCAGTTTGTAGGGCAGCTGATCCCTCATGGAGTCCTTGCTTCTGAATTAGCCTTATATTTGGCAAGCGCCAAGCACCAGCCCTTTACTGTCAGTTGACATTTTCCAGATTAAGCTGTTGCACGGGCTCTCACTGGCAGACACAAGACAGACGAGGATGGTAGAATAGCACTGGACAGGGGACTTGGGCCTCCTGTGTCCTCATCTGCTGGAGAAGGTCTGTATTAGTGGAAAGGAAGGGGGACTCTAACAACTTTGCAGGGGATGAGCTGCAGTCTGCTTCCATCTTCTACTGGAAAGGTATTTCACTGGGGAGGAGGCGGTGGAGAACCTGTGCACAGCATACAGGCTCTGCATACAGATGGACTCGGGCCCAGAATGACTTGATACATCATCCTCTCTGGCAAGCACTAGAAAACAAGGTCCTTTTTTTTTTTTTTTTTTTTGAGTTTCTGTCATTTATTTTTATTACATTTAAAAAAAAAATTGTGCTTTCAAATAGGCCCATTGACAACACCATATAATGACCAAGGTGTTCTGACCTCCAGGGAGACTGGAAATGCTCTGCTGGGATCTCTGAGATGTTGTGTCTTCAGGGAACCACCTTTGACACCTTGTGGGAAATGTTTACAGAAGCCAGTGGGGGGCAGCACCAATGCCAAGACATCAGAAGCAATGGCTGCCAGGCTGCCGAGGCAGGGGGCAGGGGGCTTGAGAAATGTCTGACGCCAGGTTGGAAAATATTCCGCTTCATTAAATAGAGTTTCCAGAAATGCATAGGGAGATTTACTCCAAGACTGGAGAGCTTCCCTTAGCCAATTGAGAATTTAATTAGTTTAAAATTTATTACTGGGGATCCTGTTCTGTTCTCTGTGAAGGATTGTGGTGTGAGAACGCTATAAAAGCCCAGGGCTCTGCTTCTCTTCAGCTCAGTAGAGAAGAAACCACATCCAAGTGCCAGCAGAGTTGCTGCAGCTGGAACCTGGCATTTCTTTGCTTTCTAAATGCTGATTTCGTGTTTTCACTGGTGGTGCAAGCAAGAAGAGGATTGGGTACAAATTAATCTTACAAGAAGACAGACGTCCCTGTTCACTGAATCCCCAGACCTGCTCACTTCATGGTCATTCAGCACCAGCACAGTGATTAGGTCCTAGCTGTCAACCTCCCCTGCTGACTCCTTTTCTTTGCTTGCAAGACCTGGTTAGATGGTAGCAAAGCTCTTGGAAATACCAAAAAGAACAAGACCCTAAGGAAAACCAAAAGAATAACGTTCTGATACAATGTATACTTGAAACTATAACATCACATAATACCTAATTGAAAGGCTCATATCCTCACACTTGCTCTGGGAGCACAGTGGTTCTCAACCTTCCTAATGCTGTGAAACCTTTAATACAGTTTCTCATGTTTAGTGACCCCCCCAAACCTAAAATTATTTTTGTTGCTACTCCATAACTGTAAGTTTGCTACTGTCATCAATCCTAATGTAAGTAATGATACTCAGTCCTCCAAAGTGCTCATCACCCACAGATTGGGAGCCAATGTTTGAGCAGCTGCTTGGGTTGAAGGCTTTGAACGGCAGCTGCTGCAGCAATGGACACGGGAAATCTCTACCCCAACCCTGATACTTGTGCCATTGCTGGCCCCAGCAACAACGGCCCAGTTTAGCTTGTTACTGTACGAGGTCCAAGAGGGGAGATTTCCAGGTGCTCTATTTATTTTCCCAGACTGTCCCCATTGTGTTATCTGAAGAGCCAAGGACTTTTTTTTGTGGAGTGATATGCAGAAGGAAAGCCAAGGAATCAGGAAAGAGGCAAACCTGATACACCCATGTATTACTAACAAGATGGGAGAGTTAGAGGGCACTTAGATTCCTTGTCTGGAGACGTTGCCCACCTCCTAGGGCCTGGGGAAGCATCCTGCTATCACGGTGGGGCAGCAGCTGTTGGCCATTCAACAGTAGGCTTTCTCTGAGCATGACTAGCCTTGGACCCTGGGCTTCATGCAAAGGTAGGCTATCCCCCAGGTACGTCTATCTGCATTGTCTTTATGGAATTTCTGGAGGGCACCTCTGAGCATGTAGCAGTCTCAGGCACTGCGTCTCTTGGAACAGTTCCATCAGGTCCCCTTCCTTGCCTCTTCACCAGTGACTTCCTCCTTCTTGAAGGAGAGCAAAGTGAGAAGGGGAGAGGACTCTGGTTAAATCGTGGTTTTCAGTGGGCCGTTGACAAAGCTAGATAGGACCGGGAAGGAGGGGACCGGAAGAAGACTGACGGGGTCAGAGGATGCTGAGCACTAAGACAGAACATGAAATTGATGTTGGCAGTCTCAGCATTGTGGGCTGGGCAGCATCTTGGGAATATATCAGACTATAAAGGTCAAGGTGTTCTGTGAATGTTTCCAGTTCCTTCTAAGGCTTGAAAAGTCGTATGTAATATGTGGAGATATCTTCTGCATGCAGGCACCAGCGTGGTGGTGATTGTGTTCAATGTGCTGCT
This sequence comes from Mus minutoides, assembly GCA_902729485.2. Taxonomy (NCBI): domain Eukaryota; kingdom Metazoa; phylum Chordata; class Mammalia; order Rodentia; family Muridae; genus Mus; species Mus minutoides. Next base: position 49,470 of record CACVCL010028763.1, on the reverse strand, counting down.
GATAAGGATGTGGGTGGCAGTACAGGAAGTTTCTTCATAATACACAGCCACCGAAATGAGGCCAGAGTGAGAGTGTGTGTCTGGAGATAGTTCTGGAAGGGTAGGAGGAGTTGGCCTTACGGTTGTTCTTCTCAGCCCTGCCCTGTGCTGCAGAGCCTTGCTCCTGCTTGCCCTCTTGCTCTGCCATATTCTTTGGAAATTGAGACTGCCACCCATTTTCCCCGGGTGTAGGGAGGATTTGGATGTAAGTGATTCTTTCTTGCTGAGAGTTGCTGGATAGTACAGCTGATTTTCTAGTGGACACTATCATGTGGCTGCAGAGAGATGCAGAAACCTCTGATGGATGGCCCTGGAATCCAGGGAGGGGAGGGGCTCCCTCAGTGTCAACGTGTTACTCTGGGCATCTCCATGACTGACGATGCAGTTGTACACTGGGGTGTCTGCACAGCCCTGTGCCTCCACTGAAGTGTGCTCATCCTAGACAAGACTCTGGCTTTGATCCCCGATATTGCCAAAAACATAAGATAGAGGCTCAAGGGGTGAGGGTGGGGGAGACTTAGAGATCAAGAGTAACGCGTATTTGAATACGAAGTATCTTATCAAGATCTAGTCTGGGCACATTCTTTGGCCACTAGGTCACCAACTAGTGTCCAGATTTGGAAATTCTATGAGCTTCCCTCTTGCCATTAGCATGAGGATGCATTTGCCCTGAACAGCATAACAAATACTGATCTATGAACCCATCCAAGTCTTAAGGAAATGTGGAAGAGCTGTATTAATATCCTCAAAGGCAAAGGCGTTTACTATTTTGTACACAGGCTACCCTGGGGGGTTGGGCTGTTCCACAGATCATGACATGAGAATCTTCCTCCACCTGTGCCCGCCCACCCACCCCCTTCTAACCAACTAACATGACTTGAGCAGGATATAATTCTGAATGCTGGAACAATTAAACATCAATGAATAGATCGAAGTGTGGATGACCTGGTGGTGAGATCTCATGTGAGGGAAGAGTGGAGTTGGCCAAGAAGGGCATATCCATCCAGGCACCTTGCTTTCCGGTATTGTCCCTCTGTCTGGACTTCTCTGAGACCAGGGATGTCCTGCTGGGTATGCCACCCGAGAATAGGATGCTTACAGCCTTCTCTTTCTTGCTTGGTGTTGATGTGAGCTGCAGGAGTCTTCCTCCAGCCTCCCCTTCCCATAGTCTCACTGTGTACCTCCATCTTCAGCAATCTGGAGAAAGCAGTGCCTGGTAACCACCCAGCCATGATACTATCACCAAGGCCATTTTAGGGGTGTGGGAGATCTTCCCTCCATTTAGGCATGGCTCTTTAGTAATTACCCTAGAGTATATCAATAAACCAAGTGTAGAAGGTTCCTGAGCTTCAGAATCTTGAACTTCTGGGAACAGATTTCTCTTGACATTTTCTTGTCACCAATGAGGTTTTGTATCATTCTGGGCCAGCCAGAGTTTGGAGAGAGAACATTTTTGTGAGCATAAAAAGGTGGTTTCTAAAACACAAACTTTGTAACGTCCTCCCACATGATTATGTAGATGTAAAATAATAGACATATGTCTATGTTTGTACATTGACATTCAGTTCCTTTCCTTTAGGTCACTCTCCCAATTAACAGGTCATTTCACTTAAGTTCATGTCATCCGTAGTTCCTGTTGCTGCTGGAAGTCACTATGTGTAAGGCAGTCTGCTATTTGCTTTGCATGGTTTTCTTTAAACTGCAATCACTATTCTCTGAGGTTGGCTGTGTTACTTTTATTTTGCGCAGGTGCAAAGTTGTCCAGGGAGGTTAAATAACTTGGGAGCCTACAAACCAGAAACCAGAAGAAATGAAATCTGAACCAGGTCTAGCAAATTCTATTTCTCTGTGTTCTTTTTTTTTTTTTCTTTCCTGCTGGGTGCCTGGTAACTCGAGCCAGATTATCAATACTAGAAAAGATAAGAGTAAAATCCAAACACAACTACCTGGGGGACTAAGAGAGAAACACAGCCAAGGATGGTATTAACTGTAAGTAGCTATCACAAAATAATACTAAGAAATTAGAAATATGTAGCTGTAGGGTTTAAAGGAAGAGCCTGCACTCACACACAGTTAAGGTCACCAGGAGAAGGCTTCATACCCCTAAGTAGTGTGCTTCGAGAATGGGCAGAATCTTATATGGGGAAGGTTTGTAAGCCATGATGATTCCCTAATACACAGGTATGTAAGTAGATATTAAAGAGACTCTTAGCCGGGCGTGGTGGTGCTCGCCTTTAATCCCAGCACTCGGGAGGCAGAGGCAGGCAGATTTCTGAGTTCGAGGCCAGCCTGGTCTACAGAGTGAGTTCCAGGACAGCCAGGGCTATACAGAGAAACCCTGTCTCGAAAAACCAAAAAAAAAAAAAAAAAAAGAGAGAGACTCTTATATCATTTCTGTGGAGACATGCATGTTGCATACATGTGTGTGTGTAGTTATGTGTGCCCAAACATACTCCGACTACCATTCTTTATCCGTCCTTTTCTTCACAAGCAAAAAGCTAACGATTTTAAGCAGTGACATTGCTCTCACCATGTTCTCTGGCTCTCTGAAGAACAAGAACACCTCTGAGCAATTCTTCCTATTAATAGACATTCATTCATGTTTGTACTAGCTAGGTAGGAATGGGGTGTTGTTTTTTAAATTTTCCTCTCCAGACATCTGTGAATGGAGACACACCCTTTTGTCTTTTACTTTTTTTTTTCTTTTACGTCTCTGCTTTTTCCCCCTAGCCTGTTGGAACAGTAGACTTCCTGTTCTGCTTGACTTTTTTTTTTTTTTTTTTTTTTTTTTTTTTTTTTTTTTAATTTTGCCCATGTGCCTAGCACAGTAAGCTTGTGTAGCGTAGCTCACAGGTAGGGAGCTCGGGCAGCTCCGATCCATCCTCTGTGTGAATGTTGAGACCTGTGACAGCACAATTAAAAGGTGCCTAACACATTCCTCTCCAAACTGCAAAATGCAGCGCCCTGAATAACAAGCAGGACAGCTTCTGAAGTGACCACTGTTGACCCGTGTGCTGGTTCGTTGGTTCGTGTGGTAAGCTTGTGGTGAATTTCCTGGAAGGCTGGGGTGAATCGACTTGAAAGATGGGACCGTGGATGATCCTCAAGCTTGTGTGACTCTATCGAGACACTTGGACGCTGTCCTCCTCACAAGCACAGGGAGAAAATGCCTAGACTGGGTGAGTTAAGACTGTTCTCAGACAACGCCGGGTGCAGAGTCTGGTGAGATCTGGTGGGAAGTTTAGATGCCTAAGGCACTGCTGTATGCAAAGGGCTAAGGTCTGGTCATGGCTTTGGAGGGGATATGTACACTAATCAAGGGCTCTTCCTGTCTGTGGGAGCCAGTGTTAAGCTGAGAGATATGAGGATTATGGGTCAAAATGGCATCTGCATAGTACAGATAAGTAATTTTACTTGAGAACAATGGAGTCTTTAAAAAGTTTCAGAAACAGCCTCTAAGATTTTAAAGTTTTTTTTTTAAGATCCACAGTTTATTTTCTATATTTCAATGAATTTGTGAATTGTAGAATACCTCTGATTCCCAGGGGTCTGTGGCATTGTAACCGTAAATACCTGGTTTATCTCTCTTCCCCATTTTGTAACAGCTGGTCAGAATATTATTGCTCTTATTTTTTTTCTCATATCCAAAGAACAACTTTATCCATATAGAAAACCTTTTGTCTCTTAAGTATAATACCTTTGGTTTGTAGCTACACTATTGCTACAAATAAACAATTTGATTTTTAAAATAAATTTTAAAAATTGTCATTTCAATTGAAATGAAAGAACTCTTCAAACATCCTTTAAAGTTATTTTGGTTTATATGCATGTTTCTACAGGTCTCTGCATAGTACTTGTATAAATGTATCTAAAAGTTTTATATTTAAGGCTTTTGGGGGGGCCAAGCATGGTGAGGAGTATCTGTAAACCCAGCAATTAGCTGGTTGAAGGTGCGGAGTATCTGTAAATCCAGCAATTAGCTGGTTGAAGCAGGAAGAGAGTGAAGTGCTTGGTTTTCAGCAAGAGTTGGTCAAGAGAGAAAGAAAGAAAGGAAAGGAAAGGAAAGAAAGGAAAAGGTTGGAAAAGTACTTTGTAGAGCTTAAGTGACTAGTAGAAAGAACTAGAAATTGAAAGACATAGGTAGGTGGTGATGTAACTTGTCTCAGTTCAATAATTGAACCTTTGGCAGCCAATACTATTTTGTAGAGTCATAACTTTGGATGAAGTGTGGTCACTCGCACATCAATTATATAAGATAAATATGTGTCTTCTGGGTGTGCAGAACTGTGCATGTGACCTTCTGCCTGCTTTATATGTTTATGTAGTATATACATACACACACACACACACACACACACACACACTGGCATGCTTCTATGACTGATGTCGTGGTATCTATACAACTGGGATCAGAGCCAGATTTGCTCGGGAAGGTCTTGGAGAAGTGTGTTTGAGGAGACTTCCAAAAAGAAGGGAGTGCACTTTGGCAGAATGAAGTACATGCAAACCTTTCAGGGCTGTTGATTTCATGGGTTAGCATGAAGCACTAGACAGCAGAGTCTAAGTTAGTGAATGAAAATAAGCAGAATCATGTGAAAAAAGAGAGTGCGAGCCCAGGAGAGAACCAAGGGGCCAAGGGGCTTGGCTGCGCCCTCCCCTCTACCACCCTCTACGGTCCTCCTGCCCCCACCCCCTTCCCTGCCCCGTGGATCCCAGCACATCTCATGTTGCCCTCTAGTGGAACGAGCTGAGATGCGCATGGGAGCGCCACCACTTCTGTTTTCCTTGGGTCTTCTAAGTGAAGAGTTAGAGCAGACGGATGTACAATCCTCACTGGGGATGCTAAAATTTAGACACTGGAAATTTGAAGCCAGATGGCGGTATCGGGAACTTCTCATTGGCCAAGTGTTACTATTTACAGAGTAGGCTAGCTTTTGGGCCTGCGCTTGCGCAGTTCTGCAGCGGATTGAACGCATGTCACCACTGGCCCTTAAGGTCTTCGTTTGCGTTGTCTTGTTTTATCTTGTGGTTACAAAATAAATCCTGCTAGTGGAAAAGGAGAGACCTATGATCATGGGCACCACAGCCCACAGGACTGAAAGCCAAAGAAATGAGAGGTTGGCACGGCTGTCTTTCTTTACACGCACACGCCGTGTTCCTTGTGGATCCCGGTCATCCTTTCAGGCCCTGAAGATACAGAGTTAGACTAGGCAAGAGGAAATGCCTGCTCTTGGAGAGCCGCTGTTGTAGGTGAAAGAGGCTGACACCAAACATAATAAATGTAAAATATATAATAAGCCAATACTATGTGCTAAGAATGGGAAAATTTAAACATGGGGAGGGAAATAGTTTGTTCTCTCTCCCTGTCCCCGTGTGTGTGTGTGTGTGTGTGTGTGTGTGTGTGTACATGTGTACATGCATGCTTACATGCATATGTGTTAATGAGTCATATAAGTGATTGTAGTTGTGAATGTTCTAGGCAGAATACAAGCAGCTGCAAAGGCCTTGAGGTCACTGCCCTGTTTCATTTAGATCCGAGGTCCACCTTTCCATCACTCCGTCCACACAGGCAGGGATGTGTGGCCGCATACAGCCTCAGGCTTCCAAGTGCACTGGGCTCCTCTAACATCAATGTTTCTGTAGGATTACCTTTTGTACTCCAGTGCACCGTTATCCATGAAGCCACCGCAACAATGCCTCTTTCTCTTCGAGCCCAAAGGACAGTTGTGCCAACACTGCCTACCAGTTTGGGGAATGAAGGATAAATCCTTTGTATTTTCATGATAATTCTCTACCAGTCAGTAGATGGATGACCTATGCCTTGCCCGCATTATTAGATTATTTGGGCCTAGTTAACATAGGATGAAATTTCTGCAGTAGTCCCAAGCTGTCAGGAAAAGGAGGTTGATCATCAGATAGTATTTAAGATTAACTTGAAAGCGGAAGTTCAGAAGGGGGTCAAAACTCACTGCCACCAAATGCAGCGTTTCCTGGACAGATTTTGCCTGCCCTTGTCCTTTTATATATGATGAGCTAGTTCAAACTGTTTCCCCCTTGGCATTCCTTTACATCTTATGACTGCTGTCCTCTGGATACACGCCAAGTCCTTCAGTATCATTGTGTGATGTAGGCCTGACCAGTGCTAAGTACAGAAAAAGTGACTTTGAGATGTCACCTGCAGTTCTCCTCCTGTTTAATCATTCTGTGTCCTATGTCCAGTGAAGAAAGTGACAGTGTGTTGAGTGGGTCCTAGGATCTCTTGAATGGTTCTCTCCTCCTCTTAGAGTTCATATTATAGATGTGAAATTTACATCACCACTGTCGTTACGATCATCATAACAATCATAATCAACCATCACCCACCATCTCTTACATTTAAGATTTAATTATTTAATGTATGAGTGCTCTAGCTGCATGTCCACCTGCATGCCAGAGAGGGCATTAGATTCCCTTAATAGATAGTTTTGAGCCACCATGTGGTTGCTGGGAATTGAACTCAGGACCTCTGGAAGAGCTTTTATGCTTGTTTGTATAGTTTCTTCCCTTTCTTCCTTGTAATTGCCAGCCAAGGTCATTTCATGTTCCTTTGTAATGATCAATGAAATCTCACTGAGCCTAAAGGATGAGCATTAAATTTCCTTCTTTGTTAACAGTTCTTGGAGTAAAGTGCTGTGAATACTTTGGGAGCCTGGGGGCCCAGAGTTGTGCTATCTTTTCTTTATAATTTTCAGAAAGGTAGTAGATGTAGTGGAGTCTTCTTAGCCAGATTTACTGAGAATCTAAGAATAGGGGACTGCTGGGAGAAATTATAAACAGGAGCATCGTAAGTATTTGCTACATGTGGGAGACAGGGCATGGAAGGGCCCTCTTAAAGATGCTACTAAAGAGGCTGGTTAAAGCCCTAAAGGATTATCAGCTTCCAGAAAGTCGTCCTGTTGGGAGTCTGAGTTTCAGGTGTGAGGCTGCAAAGAGGCAGTGATTGGCTGTGTGCTCAGAGTGGGGTGTGCTGAATTGTGATTGACTGTGTGCTGTGTTTCTTGTTGAAAACCGCAACTAAAGGGCTCTTAGGTTCTGTTTGTTTAATTTTTGCTTTTGAAAACAAGGTCTTTTCATGCAGGTAGGCTAGCATCTATCTCTAGATCCTCCAGCCTTTGTTTTCTGAATGATAGCGTTAGAGAGATGAGCGCCTAAACCCAGCTGATTTTGAGCATCCTCAAAGGCAGACTCTGACCCACCTTTCCTGAATTAGTAATGTGGTGTTGATTAGCCACCTTTCCTCAGTAACTAGTTAATAGCATCCAGTCTTTCATCTGACACGTGCTGGGGTGCACCTGAACATAATTTAGCACCCAGAAACAACGCAAAGTCGTACGTGAGCTTACTCCTGGGTCCTTACATTTTAGAACATGGGGCTTTTACCTGTTCAGGCCTTTCCAGAACCTCCTCCTACCCTACAAATCTTGCCCTTTCTGTCTTCTGTCAGGAGGGAGGCAGTCAGCCCATAGGATAGGACCTGTCTATATGAAGTCTCTTAGGAAGCCCTTGAGCCGTGAGTGAGGGATGAAGCCCAGGAACCAGGCTCTACAGTCTGCTTCAGGTTCCCTAACCAAGTTGCTTCTCATTTGATGACTGGCCAAGGTGAGGTAGTGAATGGGTAAACCTATTCATTACATCCCAATTGGCGACTCCCAGTGATTACCATCAGATGCAAAAACACCAATCTCATGACCACTGTATCGTGGTAGCTCACATACAAAAAGTCCCAAAGATCAATAAAGCATCTTCAAGGTAACATAGACAACATTGATATTTATTGTAAGTAGAGAAAATTTATTACAGACAGTTCTTCAAAGTATTGTACATGTCACTATAAACAATGTAAGTCCTACATAGTTTTGTAAAAAAAACTGTATAACCACATTCCTGCAAAGACCAGTCTTATAAATATATGAGTTTAGACATTGTGTTTAACTATTTTATTAACTTTAATAAAAATAAGTAGGCTCTTGGAAATATAAACCCTTTGAGACAGCACATGAATAGTTAGGAGTTTGTTTTGCTGTAGGCGAATCCTGCCTGAGTGACGGGTGGGGAGAGAAGAAGGGCTGGTGACAGGGACTATAGTATAGAGTCAGGAAGTGGGGTGAGTTGGTTGGCCCAGAGGTATGTCACTTTCTTCCTTAGATGAATTCCCTGGCTGGTGTCAGACTCTGGAGCATTGTCCCCAGTCGGCTGTCATCCCTGCCATGTTCCAGAAGGAAATGCATGCACAGAGGGCCAGCCACAACAAGGAATACCCTGGGCTTTGGCTCAAACCCCAGTGAAAAGCTGGAGTGGCCAGGGATCCTGGGTGAGATTTCAGAGGGTGGGGCCAAGTGTCATCACTGGTGTTTCAGGAGGCTGCTTGCAGGGCGCCACAGAGCTCCTGAGGCAGCAGTCCAGACTCTGGGGGCTCACTTGTCTAGCTGCTGAGAAGGCACTTACTTGTGTGATGGGCTTTTGGTTATTGTCACATGAACTTCATGGGCCCATTTTCCCATCTGTTAAAAACAAGTTTGAAGAATGAGGAAATGAACTGGTCTTTGAATGTTAGCTTTCTGGTTCTTGGGTTTTCTGCAGGCTGTGGTAGACTGTATTTTGAGGAACTGAGTTATAGGTAGCTGCCGAAGAGACTTGACTCCTCTCTGTGAGGACCCATACACACGGACAGGCGATGGCACCATTTCTCTATTGCATGCTACAAATTAGCTATGAAGAGGCTTCAGCTGGCGGGGTGCCAGGGGTGAATTGCTCCAAGTGTTGTTGTTGTTTGTAAACCAGAAAGTGGCCGCATTCGTGGTCACAGTTCACAGAATGGAATTACTGCTGTTGCTGAGCCGGAATAGGATATTGGCTGCCAGGCTTGTATTCTGGAACACTCAAATGTCAGCAGCGGCAGTCCAGGAACAGGGTACATGAGACCAAATCAGTGGGTGACCCCCAGCAGTCATCTCTGGAGAAGTGGTTTCCAAGCCTGGCTGTGTTTTTTTTCCGGGGACTGGCAAGTCTCAAGGTGGCTTCCCACTTCTGTTTTGTAGTGTGATTGCAGTGCTGTTGCACGCCGTTGTGGTTTACTGTACGTTTGTAATCTTATTGCTCAACAACTCACCTGCAATGGCTAGCTCTGGCCTCGCCCCAGCCGGCAAGATGTTATGATAGGCATTTGAGTGGTTCACAGCAAATCCCGAAGTGTAAACAACTGCCAAGGCAGAAACTGGAGGTCCAGAGGCTTGTGATGAACTGTATAAATCAGCGGCTCTCAAGCCTCCAAATGCTGAGACCTTTAATACAGTTCCTCATGTTGTGATGACCCCAATCATAAAATTATTTCATTGCTACTGTTATAAATCATAGTAAATACTGATATGTAGGATATCTGAAATGTGACACCCCCCCCAAAGGGGTTGTGACCCCCAGGTTGAGAACTGTGCAGCACTGGAGTTAGAAGCAAAGGAAGATTTGCCTGGCCAACTCGGTGTCAGGTAGGGATGGAAGCCCGCTGACCGGCAGTCACTGCTGGGTTTACTCAGAGTGAGAGATACCAGATTTTATGGATGTGAGCTTTGTGTCATTTCTTTCTTTTTGTGACTGACTTTAGCTTCTACCTTAGGTTAGGAAACTGGCTGTCTCTGGAATAAAAGCAAGACCTCCAAAAACTTCACCCATAAATTGGAAACTTTGGGAAGGAAACTGTCCTTGTGAACAACGTCGTCTTTGGTCTTTGGAGGCTCAAACAAATCAGAGAGGCAGAAATGGAAATCACAGTCAAAGCTGTTCTGAATATTTTATGTCACTTAAATAATTTGCATTGCTGCCGAGCAGGAACCCCAAGCTTTTGAACTGCACCCTCCAGCTCTGTGAGCTGCCTGTTGACTGTGGCTCTTTGTCTGTTGCTAGTATTAGGAAGGCATGAGATTACTGGCCTGCCAGACCTGGGAGGGAAGCCATAATGGCTGTTCATACCTAGTACACCCCATACTCTTTTAATTTCTACATCTCTGCTTCCTTCCCAGGTGCCCCCTAGCCCTCACCTCTGCAGAAAATGAAGAAAAAAAAAAAAAAGAAAGAAACCAGATTGCTATCAGATGTTAGTAATTCCCAAGCCCTTTCTCCAAGGAATGCTTGTATTTTTTCAAAAGAGCCTCACGGTAGAACAGGAAGTAGGGCAAGAGTTTCATACTGAGTACCGCCTCTCTAATGAGAGTATTTCCTGTTTCTGCTCAGAGGCCTCTGAAGCCTCAGGCTCACTTGGGTCAGGCCTGCTGGACCAGCACCAACCCAGGGAAGTTGAAGGAGTTTTGAGTTTGTCCTTTTTAAAAAATACAGTATTCCAGCTCCTGCCAGAATCCATGTAGAGTCTTGCAAATGTGTTTTTGTAGGAGATCCAGTGCACCCCACTCACCTCCTGTGTCTGGCATTGATACAGCCGTGGAAATACAAATATTTCCCTTTCAAAGGCACTCACCCCTGTACTAAGATTGTCAGTTGTTTTTTTTTTTAAACAATGGTCCCTTATAATGTTCACTTTTAGGGAAACTTTGTAAATGAATGGTCTTCCATGTTTTCTCCATTAGCTTAAAGCTGGTTTGTTCAGACCCTTTGGTCATATGACAAAATCCTTTTGCCAAAGGATTCCTAGTGGCTTCCTCCGAAACACAGCCTTCCTTCCCCACTGATCACTCTTGAGTGTGTGGGTCTTGGCATGTGTTGCTAATACCACCCAGGTCCCCTCCCCCCCACCTCCTTTGCTTCCAACATGTTTTGTGACCAGGTTTCCATGATGACTCCGTCCCCAGATGTGATTTAGGTTCTTCTCTGAACTTCCATGGCACCTAATGCCTTTTTGCTCCTGTATGACAGTCCCTCTCCATTCCCTTCCTCCCCACAACCATTGACTGGCTCTCCAAAGACAAACACCATAGCTGTTGGCATCGGTACCATTTTCCTGTACAAGATGGGGGCCTCCACAGATACTTGCAGAATGGAGAAAGAGGTCAATAGAAATGGTCCCTGGAATGACACAACATTGTTTAGAGTGGACAGTGAGCCCTGGTTTCCTTAACAACGTTCAGCCTCCCTAGGCTCCTGTGATATACAACTGAAGCTGTAGAGGCACCTGGCCCTGATGGAAAAGATAGTTGTCAGGACATCCTGGCCACTGGCACTCACCACCCAATCAAGAGCAAGTAGGTCTGCTTGAATGAAATCAAGCTATTGATGATAGCTGGATATACTCTGAGGTTCAGACCAGAAGGAAAATGGAGAATACATTATTTGGGAGGCCAAGAAAGGTACTAGTGATTGAATTGATTCATGTTTGGAGGAAAAACATGAATATCTGATTGGCAATTGGATAGTAGCACAGTTAGGACTCTCACAAGATCATGTAGCCAGTGATGAATATTCTGGACTGTTTAAGGAAGGTTTGAGATAAAATTTAACTCTACCTTATGGATCTGAGTGCTCAGTCCCCCTCTAAAACACAACTACACTATACCATGTGTTAGTACATGCTATCTAAAAAGAACATTTAGAAGCAAAGGAAAATCCTGATCAGTCAATTGAATTCTGATCTTTTTTTGGGGGGGGGGGTTCAAGACAGGGTTTCTCTGTATAGCCTTCATTGTCCTGGAACTCTCTCTGTAGACCAGGCTGGCCTCAAACTCAGAAATCCACCTGCCTCTGCCTCCCAAGTGCTGGGATTAAAGGCATGCACCACCATGCCCAGCTGAATTCTGATCATTTTGTCTCTTGACATTGGGCCAGAATGTTTGCTTGTGTGTAAAAACAATGAGAAAGGTCACCTTTACTACTTTTGGGGGATGAATGATGGGCTTTATCTATGTTGTATGAGTGTATGATTAACTATAGCCCACTTTATCAAAAAAAAAAGTATGTTCTGGGATCTGGACAGATGGCTCAACAGTTAAGAGCACTGGCTCTTCTTCCGAAGGAACCTGGGTGTGATTCCCAGCACCCCGAGGTGGCTCACAACTAGCTTTAAGTCTAGTTCCAGGGGATCTAACAGTGTCTTCTGGGCCTCCCCGGGGCACTGCACACACATGGTGCATAGTCACCCATGAAGGCAAAACACCGATTCACATGAAATAAAATAAGAACTTTTGAAAATATGCCCTGCTGATTTTGGTAAAGAGTGGATATTCTATGTGATTTCACAAGACTGAGAGCTACCCAGGAGCTGTGTTTATATGGGCAGTCAGTTGGAGAAGAGGCTGAAGACCCTCCCACATGGCTTTCTCGCACCCTTAGATGTGTGAAGTGGCACCTGCTTCCTTTGGTCACACCTGTCCCTCCAGTGGGCTTCCTCTTTTCTATTAATGTCTGGACCTCTTTCCCCTCGTCAGCCAGCCTCAAAGCCTCCACGTGGTCTCCACTCTCAGTGTTTCTCACTGGTCTGTACCCTTCTTCCAAACTGCATGACAGGTTAGCCTTGCAAACAGAGGCACCATGAGTATAGATAAAAGGCGTGGACTAAAGTCTGAAGGCTTGGACTGTAGTCTCAGCCCGAGCTGGTGGCTGTGGGCCAGCCACTTAATGCCTCTGAGGATCTGTAAACTCATGAGAAGTGAGTGCTGAAAGCAACACTCAAGACTTCTTCTTTAAGGATTGTTGCGAGAGAGGATCAGTACTCCACAGCATGGAGCACACCATCTTGCTCAGAGACATGTCCTATGATGTTGCTTGTGTGACATGGAACCTGGAATACATTACAGTAGGTGATATGTGTCAATTGCTGAAATACAGCATGATTTAACATCTCTGTACATAAATTCAGTTGCTGAGTCAGAATTTGGGGCTATGATCAAGAGAAATGTTTTTTATTTCTTGTTCTGGGCCAGATAACAAAATACTTGAGACAAACGGTGTTCCATTTTAAAAGAATTTTCTTTTCTTCTTAATATTTAATTAAAATGATATTTGGGCATACTTACAGGTTACAGTGTGGTGATTTCACATTCACACACTTATAAAATGTCTAAAGATAAAAATCAAGGTAACTTATTTCCAGCCCCTCAAACACTTATCACTAATATATGATGGGAAACTTTGGGCTCTTCTCTTCTAGTTCCTTATACAATAAATAATTCATTTATGTAAATGATGTCTGTTCATCCATCCTGTAGTATACTAGGATGTACTCTTCCTGTGCAAATCTCTTTTGTACCCATTACCTGCTTCCTCCCCTCTGCCTCCAGCGGCCAGTGTTCATCCTGTCTGCTTCCACGGGACCAGCTTTCTAAGTTTGCTGCCTTCTTATGCTAACAGATTTTTTTTCATGCATTAAAAAATGTCAAAGTTAATTATATGTTATGCAAAGATGGATCCAGCACCTGCTCCACAAAGCACAACGTACTGTAAATGAAGGCAGTCTCTGAAGGGCGCCTCACTACCGGGAGTCCAGCTTCATAGAATGTGCTCGCCTGAATGTGCTCGCCTGAAAGAAATTCGTGGCTTGAGTGAAGAGGTGTCTGGAATTCCCATCTGGGATTTATTAGTGTGTGCATGTTGGTGGCAGAGCCGGATGTTAGTTCTTAACTTAAGGAAACAAAGTTTTCAATGTGAGAATGGCGACTTTTTTGCTCTGTCGAGTGGCAGCAGCTGCCGATACCTTCCTGATTCTGGAAACTCCATCAGCTGAAGTGGAGTGTTGCTCAGTCTGTCTTATTAAGGGTCTGGATGCTGATTGTCGTGGGCTGTGCAGTTGATGAGGGAGCTCCTTAGGCTGCCTCCTCCTGGGTAAGCACAGGCCATTTGTTGAAGCCGAGAGTCCAGCGAGCATCTTCTGGGAAGGTTGCATGTACTCCATCCAACACTCTGTTTACGGGGATGATAAAGCAAGTATGTCCACTCGCACACACTGTAAAACAGAAGGCTTGCAGCTGGCAGAGTTACGTTCCTCTTGGCTCCTTTTCTGAAGGAATTTTTGGGAACTTGTTAGATTTATGAATAGTTGCAGATTACCAGCCTTGTTCTCCAGTGCAAGCGAATGCTCCTTTAAACTTTGTTTTTTCTTTGAAGATAGCAGATTTGTGTTTTGATGGCTCCATAATATACTTTATGGGTGGAGGAAATACAGTTTATTCTTACATGTTGTCATAACTCATGCATAATGAAATGTTGAAATGACTATTTTATTGGTTATATAGCCTCTTCAAAGCACCCAAGCATGTATTATAGGTCTAGAAAGGAAAACAGGCAAACAGACATGAGGGGTAAACTTGTAACTGCAATAACGTAACTTAGTTATCTGTCTCAGAGGACATCTGATGTCAAGCTTACCAACAGTAGAAGTTGCATGGAGAAATTCACCACTGGCCTTGGTAGGCCTCGTTGAAAAGGAGAGGCCTGAGTCTGGCTTTGAGAGAGGTCAAAAGAGGATGTAGCTGCAGGAAGAAAAGCGAGCCTGGCAGTAGCTGCCCCACAGTGTGACTGCACAGGGTTCTTGTAAGTAATTTCCAGTTGATGGGAACAAATGTCAAGAGTTTTTGTATGATTCCTTTTTTTTTTTTTTTTAAGATTAATTTATTTTATTTATGAGTACACTGTAGCTGTCTTCAGACACTCCAGAAAAGGACATCGGATCTCATTACAGATGGTTGTGAGCCACCATGTGGTTGCTGGGAATTGAATCCAGGACCTCTGGAAGAGCAATCAGTGCTCTTAACCACTGAGCCATCTCTCCAGCGCTGTATGATTACTTTTTAACCCAGTCGTGTCAGTGAGCCTGTGGGCACATGCTCGTGAATTTGTCCCCAGAGACACTTTACATGCTTTCTTACATTGCTCTTGCTTTTATCTGGGGGAGAGATGAAGACACTGGCTGGTCCCCTGGGAGTGGTGTCTCACCTGCAGCCCAGCTTATCTGTGTCACTTCGAGGGGTGCAGGTCTGTGGTAGGTAGGGACTGTTGTATCCTTGGGGGGGGGCGGTATTTGGGTTTTCAGCCCATGCTGTTGGGAGAAACCCGCTTTAAACATTGTAAGTGCTACAACTGGGTAGGATGACTTGACTGCTCAGTGCAAGAATACAAGAGAAAGGGTCACCCAGGAAACATGACTGGCATTTGAAATTGGAAATAAAGGGAGATAGAGTAGTAACATGAGTGACCATCACTAGACTTCTAGCCATTGTTGCCCAAATGGTGGGGCGGGGGTGGGGTGGGGTTGGGGGAATGAATATTAAGTAGGAAGAAAGTCAAGATGTTCAAAAACCAATCAAGGGTAGCCCCTGACGGTGCCTGCAGGATGTTTCTAGGTACACTGACACTAAGCAGCCATCCAAGCAGGCCGGTACTAGGCAGTTGACAATACATGGCCAATTTAATAAGTATTTATATATTAAGAACTTTGTCATCCTATGAAGAAATAATATACTTAAGTTGAAAGATTAAAATGTGAATGTACTTAATGTCACTAATCTATACATTTTTTAATGTTTGCAATGATAATTTTTATGTCACGTGTATTTCATCATAATTATAAACATGGTAATTTTTAAAAATCCAATGTGTTAAAAAGAAATATCAAGCCAGGCAGTAGTGGTGCACGCCTTTAATCCCAGCACTCGGGAGGCAGAGGCAGGCAGATTTCTGAGTTCAAGGCCAGCCTGGTAGGACAGCCAGGGCTACACAGAGAAACCCTGTCTCGAAAAAACCCAAAGAATAAAAGAAATATTAGCTCTGATGGGGCCTGGCTGGTAGGGAATACAGAGCTTGCTAGTGAACGAGAAAGAACAGCTTTCTTCACTCTAGATATTGGCTCACTGGGTGGCAGGAAAGTCACTAGGGTGTTTGTTGTGCTGGTAGAACTTGCTGGAAATTCGCCCTCTAAGCTGCTGGGGACTGCTGTTCATAGAGGGTCTTCTCACTTGGGACATTTGCCCATTACCTGAAGCAGATGCCAGAAGGGACTCCCAATCAGTCAAGTGCACAGCCAGTGCCAGCTGATGAAGTGTCCGCACTAGGTAGCTAGATGCCTAAGGCACCCACAAAAAGCAAGTACCAAGACCTGGAAGGGAACTTCTTCCTGTAAAATTTTACCGGTGCTGTCCTGAATAAACACAGACTTCTGTCAGCCTTAGAAGAATGGCTGAGGAAAGGCCCCTGCGTTTTCTCATGGCAAGGAATGAAGAACAGGCTTAGAATGTGAAGTGAGAGAGTCTGTCGTGAGCTACTTCACAACTTCTCCAACCCTGAGATCAGATAGGGTCCTGCAACCTTAATCTCCTGTTCTGGGTTTCCATCAGCTGAAATCTTGTGTTTATCACATTTCTTTGGAAAGAAATGATGCCATCACACAGACACAATGTGACATTAAACTGTAGCCAGCCCGAGCAAAGAGCCCATGCATTGTGCATTGCGCAAGAGGTTAGATGTCATTCTCTTCCTCCTCTTGTCCCCAGTCTGTATTATGCCATGGTGCCCTTGTGAGTTTATGGTAGCACCCAATGTAAACATCTCAGAACTGCAGTTGTGAGTCCTTACCAGCAGCTTGAGGCCACACCATTATAACTAATGAGAGTCTAAGGTGCTAGTGTAGTTAGGAATGAATTAGAGTCATATACAGTAAAAATTGTATAGTCAATATTAATTTTGAGGACCTTCTAGGAAGTCACTTAAGACTAGTAGCCTGTCCCTCAACGTTTCTAAGAGTTATGGACTGAGTGTTGCTTCTAGCATGGGAACGGGTTGTGATTTCTTTGGGATCAACTATAGCTGCCTCCCTTTTAGAAACGTTTGCTATGGGGAGATGGATCCCTCAAAATAACTAGAGAAGAACATTCTGAATGTTCTTTTATTATTATTATTTTGATTGTTTTTAATACAGAGAATTGAAAATGTTGACAAGGACGAGGGACTCCAAGTGTCTTTTGTAGATCAACATACAGTGTACTAAAACATCACAGGATGCTTCATGAGGATGTACAGCTATCCTCTCTCAGTGTTTTTATGGTCATTCTTTCTCCATTTCACATTTATTTCTGTGTGTGCATGCGTGCATGCATGCATGAGGGTTTGTACACACGAAGGTCAGAGGACAGTTTGAGGGAGAGTCAGTTCTCTCCATCCACCATGGCAGCTCCTGGGCTTGGTGGCAATCACCTTTTTACTACTGAGCCATCAGTCAAGCGTGTCTACCATTTTTTCAAAAACTACATAGTCTTGGATGTAGCATTCACATCTCCTGTTTAAGGCCTACCAGGGTCAAAGGCCAGGCAGAGGTGCAGAGAACAGTCAGGAGAGGGACAAAGTCCCAGCTCTGCATTGTCATGTTTTCCACGATAAAATCAGGGTGGACAGTGCTCCAGGAACTATCATTATTTGCAATCGATCACGCATAGCTGAAACTGAAAAAAATTAAATGCAGTGCAAGGGGACTTTGCTGAATTCAGTAGTTAAAAAAAAAATCAGTGGAAATAGAATTCAGATTGAGACAGTTAATGATTTTTTACCTTTTTTTTTTCTACAAAGTTCATGGGTTTGATATCATATTCTGTAGCCTGTACACGACTCAGGTAGGGAGTTTGTCAGAACACGCACCCCATACTCTGAGGTGTAACTGACACATATTTCTATAGCTCCTCTTTAGGGACTGTCCAAATAAACCGATTTCAGAACCTGACCTATTCAAGTGGAAAACCTCCTGATCCACAGCAGAAAAGGAGCCTCTCCTCTCACCCTGAACCCTGTTTGGATAAGTTCTGCATCAGTTAACATTTTACCGCCTGCTGAATTTGTCTGTCCAGTGTCAGCTTGGCCACTGCGCCTGGAAAGCCCATCCCTCCCGGAGTTTCTCCATGAGCCTCTTCTGTCTCTTAAACTGTGACCACCTGGCACACGATCAAAAAACCTCGTAGGTTCTGTTCTTGTCCAAAATCTGACATGAAAGAATCAGAATATGACAACTGGACGTAGCTTCAACTGCCAAACAGATCGCAGTTCAGCTTTCCACATGTGGAGCATGACTTTGGGATTGCAAATTTTATTCAGAAACTTGCAAAACAAAACAAATCAGAAATACAAAACACACACACACACACACACACACACACACACACACACACACACACCTTCTCTGCTGGATGCAGTCAGCCGGGACTCCTTACTCAGCCTGTCTTGGCGTAGTTCTGTAGCCCCTCAAAGTGAACACAAGGTAGAGAGAAGAGATGATCACTGGGGGTCCCAAGCAGAGCCTCTGGCTTCTGAACGCTTCACAGTAATCAATCACAGATGTGCATGGGCCATCAGCGATGGGAAGTTACATAAGCATCTCAGATTGCATGCAGCTACGGTCAGCCAGCCAGTGCAAGGGGGTCTCTATTAGGCTGCTCGAAAAGAAAACTAAGTCATAAGTCTATTCTCATCTCCTTGCAAACTTATTTTGTCAAGAGTGAGGAGGAAGGGGCCGTGGTTGGAAGGGGAGTCATTTTCCAGCTTTTAAGCTTCAATTCCAGCTCATTAGAAAGAGGAACTTTCTCACTAAAAAGAAATGGGGGCTGTCTTCTATTTGACCCCATTTACCTGGGCATAGGAAAGACTCTAGCCCTGGTATGTTTGCTATCTACAGTTTTGCCACTGCAATCTGGGTCAGCATGTAGGGTTCCAAAAAGACATTCCTCAACAGCCCAAACCAGTCTGGCCTCGTTCATGAAAATACATGGGAAAGAGATAAGGGGCACGATAGAGTTTGTGTACCCAGCCAGCTTCCTTGCTAGTTTTTATCACTGTGACTGTTAAATACGTGGCATCATCCCCATTTTACAGATGTACAAACAGAGGCTTAACAGCTTGCCTGTTTCTAGAGGAAATTCTCTTAAAGACAGGGAATAGAGGAGATCCCTTTTAACACAAGCAAGGCTTAACCAGCATGGGCTCTGCTGTCTTTAAGAAGGACAAAAACTCATATTGAGTCTTTTCACCCCTTAATTCTGGTTGTTTTATATACTAGGAAGCTTGGTTGAGGACCCAATTGAATTTTTAATTAAAAAAAAAGATCCAACACATTTGTGGTCTCATGTAGCTGAATAAATAGAGGCTATTAAATTTATAGCTTATTTAAAGCATTAAATGTCAAGAATGGAATGGCTTTAATTTGAAGCGGTGATCTCAGCATGTGAACAGGGATTAGAGCAGTCTGTGCTGGAATGACAGCCAGCTGTAAACTCTTTGGTGACCTTCCAGTGTAGCAATCTTTGAGGTATTCCTCTATGAAGGGAGGACTGGCTTTTATATGAGCAACTGGGTAGAAAGGAAGGGCCCGAATGCAGGAGACAGGAAGGAGGCTTAGCCTACACACACTGTGATCTGGAGTCCATTGCTCCTCCACCAGTGACTTGACAAGTCATATGACCTCCTCTCTTTAGTTACATATCTTAGCCATGGTGATCCCAAGGGGTGACATAAAACCTGTGCTAACAGTGTCTCTCTGCTAGTTTCCCATTGAGTGAAGATCCTCCATCTCCAAGAAGCTGAGACCTTCCCAGACAGATCCACACGTTTGATCCCTGCATAGACAGACTCTCCTTTCCTGTTTAGCAATAAAGAAGCTTCAGAAATCTGAGTCTTCAGCCATCATCAACCCCTGAGACTAAACAAAAGGACAGAGAGGTAAACAGAGGCAAGATAGAAAGTCAGAGAAAATTTAAAGGACACGGAAAGAGAAAGGGTCCCTTCAATGTTGAGTGTGGTTGAATTCTTTCACCAACCAAGAGTGGAGAGTTTTGACATAACGGAATCTGCCGTGAAGAAGGCCTGCAAAGAGGCCGTAGTCCTTTGTATACCCTTCAGGCCTATGGTAAGATGGCAGAGTCGTGTGACCTGGCAGTTTAATCCTACTCCTCTGAGGCCTGCTCTGTCCACTGCACCTCAGAGAACACCCACGGTCCCATCATTCAGTCTCTCCCACACCATATAGGAAGGAAAAACAAGGAGAGAAAAGTATCTTTAAAACCCTATGAAAAATATAACTTCTGAAGCCACTGAGTCAGGCCACTGAGTCACACGTGTCACCTATTGTGGAAGACACTGGTGTCATTTTTCTCTGGAGAAGCCAGGCCTATTTCTTGGGTATATACTGCCCTTCTCCTACAAACCTAAATCTAAGGCCCACACTGAAATCCTGTTAAAGGTCTCCTAATAAACTCCAGCAATTCCAATGCTGCTTCCAAGGAGGAAACATAGACAAAAGGACTTACAGATGCACGTTCTAGAAAGAGGATCAGGGACACACGAAACCTTCAGACATTTTCCAACCTGGTGCCTGCTTCTAATCGTCTACTGGAAGCTTTGTAGCAAGGGTGATTTCTTAGGAGGGAAACAGAAACAAACAGTGGAATCCTAGGAAACAAGTGTGTGCCAGATGCATCCATCGCTGTCTGCCTGCCAGCGCGCACCTCTGTGTCATTGCCTCTTCCTCCTCCCTCAGAACTATCCGCTCACACCCAGCACATGAATGGTTATGTAAGATTTGCTGGAACTGTCATTGAAAATCTGAATGGAATTTACCCATAGCTACACACTCCCAGAATCTAGCGGCCAGTGCCCCCTTTTATTCTCACTTCCACACTTCCGTGGTCTTTCTTGATTTATGCCCTTGTGTTCGAACTCCCTAACTGTACCCCTCTGCTCGTCAGCACATCGACCTATGAGGTCATATGAAGCACACGTGTAACCTTGTTGGAAGGTACATAAGTAGCTTCCACTGTTACACAAATACCCTTTCACACCGAGAGCCAGCATCCCGGGCAGCGAGCGAGAGCTGACGGGGAGCCCAATGAGGCTTTCCCATGCTTTAGAGGATTAAATGGCAAGGTATTTGATGGGATGTGAAGGGAGAGGATGGAAAGCCCATAGCCCCGAGCACATGGGACCAAGAAAAAGATCTTTCCCATATTTCAGGACAGGGTAAACAAAGTTTTGTACACAGATCATGGGAGTCTTTGCAGACAGGTAATAGAAAAGTTGAGGACAGCCTCCGAGTCAAACAGAAGGGCCATTAGAATACTCTGCAAACAGCTATTTTGTGACCTATAATTTTACATGTTCAGATTCAGCATTCCAACCCTAAGGCAGAAATAAAAACTATCGATAGCTCCATAAGAAGCTCTGGTCATGCTATCAATAGTTTTTACTTCTTCATTTCCATGTTTTTATTTCCTGATTCCCTTATTCCCATAGCCAGTAGATGCCGGTGCAGGAGCACTTGGCAGACAGGCATGGTTCCCACTGCAGACGGCCACTCCCTCCTTGAGTCTACTGGGATATGTGATAGCATGATGCTTCTGAGAAGCCACACCAGCTCTCCCCACTTCTGCTTGCTAGCCTTCTGAACTGCAAATTCTCTAACCTACTTTATTCTGCAGACGTGCCCAGGTCTCTCTGTAAGCCAAAGGGCTTGAAGCCCAGGCTTGCAGCCACCCCCTCTTTTCTTTTAAAAATGGCTTTATTAGAATGTAAGAGACTTGTCCTGTTGTATGAGATTTAGTTGGCTTACGAAGGTTTACTTCAGTTGGGTTGGCATTAATACATTTTTCATAGAACCAGGTGCCTTGTAAGGAATTAATTTAATCCATGGTCTAGAATTATCATAATTAGAGAAGGAAGCTCCAGCAAAAGAAGACCCACTTATATGTGACTTGTGTAAATAGTAGGTAAGGCCTGGATGAATGGGTTAAACCATCAGAACCTTTGTGGTGTTTGAATTCTCCCACCTTGATATAGATCAAGGGATCAGAACCCAGCGTAAGATTTAAGTATGCACTTTTCTAGATGGGAAATGTTGCAGATTTGGTTGCTACTTTGTATTAGGTGATCTATAGTGGATGATTAATATGAATTCTGAGCTTACTGCTCAGGTAAGAACACAGGACTGTTTCTTAAACATACAAGAGTAAATAGGGGACTGGAGAGATAGCTCAGCTCGGAGAGGGCTTATCTAGAATGCATGAAGCACTGGGTTTAATCTCCAGTCCCACCTAAACAAGACTTGGTGGTACAAGCCTCTCTAATCCCAGCACACTGGGGGTAAAAGCATGAGAATCAGAAGTTCAAGGTCATCCTTGACCATATAGAAATATCTCTATGGGATCCATGAACCCCCCCATCTCCAAAAGACAGAAAGTGAATAGTCTTATAGGTAGTTGCAGATCATGTGTGGCGGATTAGAGCATTAGTCACTGGCTGGCCCAACCCTCTTTGAATAAAAGCCCAACAAATCAACACTACTAAGTATTCACTTATAAGGAGGCTACCAGAGCTGTAAAGAACCAACTATCTGTTGTCATGGTCATGAAACAGAATAGTTTGCCTGCCCAGGACTTTGAGGTCATGCCAATAGCTATAGAGTGCTTATCCTGTACAGTCTTTTTTTTTTTTAATGAACTGGACATTGTTGCTCTTGAACGTCTTCAGAATATTCTTCCCCAAGGTGACTGTTGGACTGCATTTGAATAAAAAAGTTTCTCTGGAGGTTTCTCAAGGATCCTGGTGAATGTTCAGAGATCTGCAGGGCTGTTAACAGGATGCTAAATTGATTACCAGGCTGCTGTCTTGGCCTTTAAACTGTTCGTTCAGCACATGTTCTCCTTGAACCTGGGCTGGGCTGAAGGACTTTTTGTGAACCAACGTAAAAACAAGCAGGATATTAAGGACTTTTATGCAACAGACCTTGGGAGGTTTACACATACTCAGATTTGTGAGAAGACATTTAATAAATATGACATAGAGGGGCACTTTCTGAAGGAAGAGAGAAAGGCCTGCTTGGAGCCAACGGATGTGGAAGCTGGGCTGTCTTTATTTGCATAATTACCACCTCACCTTCAAAAGGTGCTGCTTCTTCGCTCCAGCTATAGATTCGCAGAAGGCATCTCATTTGTGTAGCAAACAGCTGTGGTGAGGTTCCTTGGAGGCCCAGGTGGACATCTGTGGACATCTGGCCAGCGGAAGGGGGAAGGCAAAGCCGGATGCTGTAGGGTAGGGAGGGGCAGAATGATTCCTCCGAAGGACAGGCAAGGCCAAGGGCCGCAGGCAAGGGAGCAAGTGCTTCTTTTGTTTCAGAAGCATCCTCATCCTTTGTGTCCCCATGAATACAAGATCACTGAGCATAGATTGTCTATCTCAACAGCACTAGAATGTAGGGCACAGGAGAGCAAGGTAACTGTAATTTTCAGAAGGGTATATAGCCTGTTATTCTTTTCCGGCCATGCTCAGTTTCCGTAGGCTCTACAGCACTGATCTTTTCCAGATGTTTCTTTCTTCCCTCTGGCTATTATGTCTTGGTTCACCTTGCCCTTTCAATAAATTTGAGATAAAATTCTGGTTAGGGTCTCTAAGCATGTTAGAATCACTCAGCAGTAGCAAGTGATTTAATATCAGACCAGAGAGTTCGATCTATGATACCCCCCTGCCGGTGAATAGCTTTGATACTGAATGCAAACTAAATGGCAAAGAAAAGACAAGAGTATCCTTTACAAAGTTTATTGTAATAAGGTGCAACAGTGACAACCTCTGTGTAGAACTTACAGTTTCAAATCACTTTGTTTATAGAGCCATTTGTAATAACCAGACAAATCTGTGAATCACATTATTGCTTTTGTCTTCATTTTATAGATAAGCAAATGGATATTTGAGATTTTTTTTTTTCTTAAGGTCCTATAAATAATAAATAGCAGAATTAAATCTAAACTAAGACTCAAAAAAACCTGGGCAGTTTACATAGTCCTTTTACTAAATTTACCACAAGGCCTGGACTCCACCCTCCTTTCCATATAAAAATGATATAAGGAAAAGAAAGGCAGCTGGAAAACACATTTCTTAAAGAATGTAACCTTTCTCAGTTATAGGAGACACTCTCCAGCCAGAGATTTCTTTCCATTGGATGTTTTCCTTTCAGGTATTTCACTTGGAGCCCCTCACTCTAGGGTTGATGCTTAAACAAGGCCCTGTAAAAACAATCTCTGTAAGACAGGTAGGCTGGTTGGAGCGGTGTAGCCACCCCAGAGTTAAGATGATTTCCTCTGAGCCAGTGGTGGAAGCCAGGTGGGGAGGGGAGGGGAAGGGAGAGAAGAGGAGGTCAGGATGGCTACTGTTGTCTCGGTCCTGCTGCCCTTTGCCCTTTTATGTCCTGCCTGTCAGCATTTCCCAAAGCCAGAGAGGCCTTTAGCTCCTAGCAGCTTGGTTAGAGAGAGCTAGCCATGCATAAGGGTCCTCTGCCTATCCTGCCCTACTTTGCTTAGAGGCCGGTCCTGGCGCTGGTGAAGTTTTGCTTTGTGAACAGGACCCCCTCCAAACGCGGCTAGCCCAGCATCTGTATCACTAGCCTGAAAAATAACAGTCCGAAAAGAGTTTGCAAGAACTGGGGCATGTAAAAACCCAAGACCGAGAGTGTCAAAAATGTCACTCCCCAGATGTAGTGCGCGCTTGCCCCCCTGCACGTCTGCCCCACACTGCCGTTCATTCTCTCCAGGGCACCTTTCCTGCACTGGGCCCCACCTGCCCAGTCCGTAGCCTCCACCCACAGTGGCCCCTCGGGGGGGCGGACTCCTGCAGCCCAGCCCCGCGCGATTCGATTCGTCACTCCTGCGGAACTTTCCCCTGAAAATCCCTCCCGCAGCCGCTCGCCCGCCCCGGGAGGTTCTGATCTCAGAGGCTTCCTCCCACCGCCTGCCTGCCTGCCCGCCCGCCTGCCCGCCCGCGCACATCGCACTCGTCTAGGAGCCTCACAGCCTCGCGTCCATGTCCGTGGCGGTGGCGCCTGTGGCTGTGCACCCCGACAGCATGCTCTCCGAGGCGGAGGAGCCCAGGGAAGGTACGCCAGCCGCTGGACTCAGCCAAGTTCAGCGCAGGAATGTGGAGGAAGGCGGGAGCAGGAACTGATGGGAGCTCCGAGCGAGCGATGGGGAACTTTGTCTCTGCCTGGCTGGACTTTAGAGAGTAGGCAGCCCTGTCCCACCAGCCAGGCAGTTAAGGGGCAAGGGATCCAGCACCAGACCTAGCCAAGCCAAGCCCACCAAGGCTGCTTTTCAGATTTCTCTGGAAAGGAGAAAGCGGGCTTTGACTGTTGGGAATACAAAACGCGTTTGGAATGGGCTGCCTGCCTGCCTGCCTGGGGACAACCCAAAGCTGGATTCCCAGGAAGAGTCTGAGTCAGGGTCCCTTTGAAAAGGGGTGTCAAGAATTGGAAGGGACATACATTTCTGGCTAAAAAGGGGAAGCAGAATGAGGAGAGAAGTGAAAGATCTTTATTTGGGGAATATGTTAGGGTTTTTTTCCCTTTTATTTATTTAAATTTTTCATGCCAGACCTTCTGCAGTGTCCGGGGGACTGAAAGATGTGAGGGGGGCCTTTTTGTCCTTTGAAACAGGAGAGTTTGTCCCTTTCTGTCTTTGCAAAAGCAAGAGTTTCATTTACTCCTAACAGAGCTGGTGACAGGGCTGGACAAGCTCCAACCAAAACCCTATTATAGCTGGTGTTAGCTTGGGAGTTTATTTGTGTGTGAGTGTTTGTGCACTTTGTTCCCTGCAACTTGATGTATACAAAAGTCCACTTGTAAATGGGGGTGGGATTAGGGGTAGCTGGGGAAAATTAGTCAGGTGTGATGGTGGTGGTGGGGGTGTTCAAGGTTGTGAAGTCTCCTTTTCTTTTCAAGTAGCTTCTTGGGAGACTGTTAAGTTACAAGTCAGTCAGAGCTAAGGCAGCGTCAGACCAACGGAAGTTCTGCATTTTGCAATGTAGGCTTTCCAATGTGGTGGTGTACCTAGCTTTGTGGCATGAGGGAAACTGTCAATTGAAAAGGGCTTGTTTAATAGAAATACAGGCCAGCCAGTGGAAAAAATGACAGCAGAAGAATTGTGTCTGAGCTTCCCGTGGGCTTTCTGGAGCTGGGATGTTTCCCTGTAGCGGCCTCTGTACCAACAGAACTTTGTGCTGATTGGTGCTTTCTTTTTCTGTTTTGCACCATTTACACGAAGTCAAAAGTAGTCAAAGAGAAATAGGAGCGGAGCTGAGAACTTTTTTATAATTGCATAGCACTTAGATTAGCGTTTTCTTCCTGGCCTGTTATTCCCGGCCTTTTAGGAAAGGGGGAGGAGGTAGGGCAGGGGATCAGATGAAAAACTGCCAGGTCAACTGTATTATACCTCCCTCCCTCTAGCAACATCCACAGTGTCCCCTCCTTTGCTGGCTCTGGTAGGGAGTTTGTAAGCTGTGCGGAAACTGGTGTAATCTTTAGCTTGGTCCTCACCTGCCCTTGCCTGAAATGGTGTATCTACCACACAGGCTTTTGTCCTCTGCATTTTAAAGGAAGCCCAAAATGTTCATTTCTGCTAGAATTTTAAACTGATAAGTTTTTTTTTTTTACTAAGTCTGAGGAAAAAGTGAACTATTACTTTATTGACCAGACTGAGTCATTGAAGCTAGGATACATGTGTGTGTGTGTGTGTGTGTGTGTGTGTGTGTGTGCGCGCGCGCGCGCGTGTGTGTACCTGCTGGTTATTTTATGGGACCTAATCTCTCACACTGTCTATCACCAGTCAGTTTTCTTACTCCTTTATCATGTCTGATTCCAGTCTTCCCTATCTCCCTTCACTTACAGTGGAGTTCTCTCCTCTGGTGGCACACTTGTCAGTTCTGTGTAGTGAGAGGTCAGCAGGAGCCCTTCAAACTCTCTGAGCTGCAAGGAAATTGCCCTTGGATTCTTTGTATCTAATTCGTTGTAATGGTAGATACTTCTAATTCATCCATCGGAACCCTAATAAGAGACTAGTGCACTTTCAGGGGAATTGAATCTGGAAAAACCATCTCAGATGCAGAAGTCCTTAGAGGCCAGTTTATTTGTGCGTGTGCATGATTGTGGACGCATATGACTGGGGAGATTGTTCAGCTTACAAGGCTTAGAATGCACTTGACTCTGTGCCAGCGGTAGCTCCCGTCTATAGTAACCTCCTAAAGAACTGCATTCATTTCGCCTGCTCGTCAGTAAGTGACTATGCTTAAAGTGAGGGGGAAAAAAATCTAGGACTGGATTTATCAAAAGGAGAGTTAAGATATGGAGACATAAGTGGATGGGAAGAGCCCACTCTATTAAGGAGGAGAATGCCTTTGAAAAGAGGATGTCAACAGTTTCCTGTGGATATGGGCTTCCTGAGGAGTCAATTAATATCCACATATTTGGCATTTAGATGCTTCCTGTTGAATACATTGCTTAATTATGAGAGTGGTAAAAATGAATGATGGTTGAGATCACTGTGGACGATCTAGACATAAGTGCCGAAGGATCCAAGACTCCTTTGCCTTGGGAATCAATCAGAATTTTTAGAGTGGAAATGCGAAAGCCATTATCACTTTGTGAGGACTTGGGAGAGAACGGAAGGTTGGCTGGTGAGAGAGTACAGCTCTCTCCTCTGTTGCCCACACCAGCCATCTCCCTTTACCATCTAACCTAGGCCTCTCTTGACTCACCAGTCCTGCTATTTCACAACAAACATGGTGGCCATTACACAACCTCCTGCTTGTACACTGGCAGCCTCCCCTTCAGCCACACTCACCATCATCCTCAAGCCTTGGAATAGGTGTCTTTGCTACTCCAGAATGACACCCTTCCATCTTGGGGTCCTGCACAGTCTTTTCTGGCTTCTCCTCCATGCTTAGATGAGAGGATACTCCCCCATTCTAGGGTACTAGTATTTGCCGCTATTCTTTTTTGCCCCTTACCCCATTCTTTATCTGAACTCTTTTCTTGGTCTACTCTTTGGAGAAGCCGTTTCTGATCCAAGCACCCTGGCCCCCAAGTCTGAGCCAGGACCCCCAGTTTCCTTCTCTCAGAACACCTGTCCCTTTCCTTGCTGATACACACCACGGCGGCTAATCTTTCTTCTTGGGCAGGCTCCTGAGCAAAAGTCTTTCTTATTCTCCACTGCCTGCGCCGTAGAGGTACTCATTAACCACCATAGAGTAAACCAATGACTTGTTTATAAGGCTTCTTCTCATTGCTTTGTCCAACTTTAGGCATTACTTATCCAACCTTTAAAATGAACCTTTAAAAAAAAATACTTTGATTGTTTTTATTTTCAAGACATCATCTGGCTATGTAGCCTAGGCCAGCCTGGAGCCCACAGTGGTGCTCCCGTCTCAGTCCTATGTGCTGGGACTGCAGATACAAAGCAACACACCTGGCCATTGACTGCCCTTTCCCTGCTCTCTTATCTTACTGAAATCTGGTTGCTTTTGTGTTTTGTTTCATGAGATTTTTTTTTGTCTTTTGTCTTTTTGGTTTATCATTCCCCCAATGTGTCAAAATTATCATAACCCTCTGCTCATATCTTTTGTCCTTTTAAAAGAACAGCTAGTAATAATATTAGTAGTAGTAATGGTAGTAATAATAATAATAATAATTTAAAGGCCAGTGAGATGGATCATGCAATAAAGGTACTTGCCACCATGCCGGATGACCTGAGTTCAATCCCTGGAAATCCCATGGGGAAGGAGAAAACCAATTCCTACAAGTTGTCCTTTGATCTCTGCAACCTTTACACACCTCCCATGGCACATGTACACACACACACACACACACACACACACACACATACACACACACACACACCACATAAACAAATGCAATTAGAACCACCACCAACAACAAAACACAACAGTATTTAATACTAGAGACCAACATCGTCCTTGGTTCTTTGGAGTTCACCGTCCCTTGGCCTCCTTTTTTCTTTTCTATCTCTTTAATTGACTCTGCTATACCTCCATCCTGGACTCCTAAGAACCACCTGTATCTGGGCTTCCTGGTAGACACTGTGCTTTGAACATTGAACAGGGACATTCCATTCAATAAGTCTACCATGATTGCTCCCCTTCTGCCAGCACAGATCTGATCTCCCTTCTGTGTTTCCTATGCATGCTACACCCTTATTTTTTTGGATTCCAAACTATAGGCCTGGATGCTCTCACCAACTCTGTCCTTTCCTTTGTCTTCTGCCTCTAATTGGTCACCAAGAAAGGTTACCCACTCTACCTTCCTCGTTAGTCCTGGAATATATCTTCTTTATGTGTCCTTACCTTAGCATTGGTACTCTGATTGTTATAGTAATCACCTCAGTCACTAGCCTTCCAATGGCAAAACATGGAATGTAGTTTCTGTTGTTGTAAACAAAATAATTGTTGGAAATTTTTAATAATTCATACATTCTCTGTGTTAGTTTTCTGCCACTATAACAAAATTCCTGAGGTAATTATCTTCTATGAAAACACTTTTTTTTAAAAAAAAATTCTGTTTGGTTTTGAAATAGGGTTTTACTTTGTAGCCTGTGCTAGGCCTTAAGTCACTATCCTCCTGTCCTACCTTCCTGGGCTCTAGGACTTTAGGAATGTACCTCACTGGATGAAGACTTATTTTGACTCACAGTGTTAGAGGTTTCAGGGCCTGATTGATGGACTCTTGCCTTGGGTCTGTGCTGATGGCAGCTTGTCATGAGGAAGGAAAACTGTTAACATGGTGGCCCGGGAACTAAAGAGAGCAAAGACACACCAGGGTCTCTCTCACCTTGGTATCCTTCTAGTTACTGGAAACCCCCCACCATCTTCTAATTGTATATTGAGAGCCTTTAAACACAAGCCTTTGGAGGACATTTGCGATCACATCCACAGCACCCAGTAATAGGCTGGAAACCCAGGATTTCAGGATGCATTAGGCAGCAGAATGAGATGCCCAAGCACTGTCTGGTTACGTTGCCGCCCTGCCTCTGACTACTCAGATTTCTGTTAGAGAGTGTATTTGGTCATCCTCAGCCTTCAGCATCCTAGAGATTAGCCATCTGCTTGGTCTTGGCTAGCTGGAGTTCCTGCCTTTGCTGCTGCTGGTGTGTGTGTGTGTGTGTGTGTGTGTGTGTGTGTGTGTGTGTGTGTGTGAGAGAGAGAGAGAGAGAGAGAGAGAGAGAGAGAGAGAGAGAGAGCGAGCTCCTTCTGATTCCAGTAGTGGTTGTGGGAAATAGAAGCCAACCCCTTCAACTGTGAAAAGGCAGCTTCTCTGACCTGAGAAGTTGTTATTTGCATCACCTTGACCACCACAGTCCACCCCACCACATGGCCATCAGGACTCTGCTTCCTCATTCCTCACCGCAGCCCTGTTTCCTTGGTTGTGATTTCTCTCTGGCTCTGCCTCAAGTGGATTCTGTCTCCATGCACACCCATGTGGCAGAAAATGCTCTTCCAGGCTGTTCTCTGCCCTCCCTCACTTTCCCAGTGTGCACTGTTTTGACCCTGTGTACAGTCACAAGTCATGTTTGCCTGCGCTCTATTAGGAACTTTTTGACAACGCGGTTATACATTTTTCTCTTCCTGAACCCCCTACACCAAACTGGGGTCACCTCATATGGAAGGAGCTAATGATGCCCCATTAAAGAATTAATTTTAAATCAAGATGTGTGGTGTGGCAGCATCCTGGAGAGCATTGCTTAGAGGCATTGCCTTAGCCTCTACAGAAATACAAACAGTGCCTTTCAAATCCAGAGGACAAGCCTATTTGACTTTCTTAAATTTTTCACTCAAGTGCTATGACCAGTACAAGCAAAACAAGCAAGTGCGCTTCGTCTCTGGGGTCAGGGCCTGCATGATGAATTTCCTCAACAGAGAAGTAGTAGTATTGGAGCTAGAATATACTGAGTTATTCTCTATACTAGAGTCAGGGCTGGGCATACATCTCATTTCATACTTATGTGACTCTCTCTGCTGCCTCTATCCCGGAGGCAGCCGCCCAGCACCCTCAAGTACCTCTGTCCAGCCCGAGTGCAGCAGATCTAGAAGCCAGCACAGCTGGTAGCAGGTGTGTGCATCCTACAAACAGAGAAGAACCCAAGTGCAGGACGTACCTTCTGCTCTATTCGATGTTAGAGTTAATTGTAGTCACCACCAGGCTGGAGAACACTGGAACTTGCTCCTTCTGTGTAATGTATTTTGTACCTGACCATATGAGAACATGTGATATTTGACTTTCTGGGCCTGGTTTACTTCACCCAGTAGAATAAGGTCAAGTCACATTGTCACAAAGGACAGGAATCCATTTATTTTTATGGCTGAAAGATATTGCATTTTATATTCATATCATTTCTCTATCTACTTGTCAGTCTGGAACCCATGTCAACTCCAGATCTTGGTTCTTCTAAAGTGCTATGTTAAATATGGGGGTGCAGGTACTTCTTTGATGTACTGATTTTATTTCCTTTGGATATACACACAGTGAGACTGCTGCTGGTGTGATAAAGCTGTTTCTGTTGTTTGTTTGTTTGTTTGCTTGCTTGCTTGCTTTGGAGGAACTTCTGTACTGTTTTCTATAATGCTATTTTTTTATACTTGTACCAACAGTGTATAAGAATTCCTCCCCCCCAACCCCCAAAATACATGACAGCATATTTGATTTTGTTTCTCCTTTTGCTGATGGCCATTGTCACTGAGGTGATAGCATGTCACTACAGTTTCCAGTTATGTTTCCCTGACGACAAGGGCTGAACAAATGCTTTGGGCATTTGTATTCGTTTGAGAAACACACAGACAGTTATTCCGGGTTTTGTTGGGCAACTAAACTCAAGCATTTGACCGTTTAACCATTGAGTCACTTGGCCCCCAAACATGGCAGATGGCTGTTGCCTGTCCGATGAATGGTTTGCAGATATCTTCTGTTTTGTAGGTTAAATGTTTATGGTTCCCTCTGCCCCACTGAAGCCTTGACCATGTCATATAATCTCAGTTATTTGCATTTGCTTTAGTTTTCTGTCTTTTGGGTCCTCTCCTCTAAAAAGCCCCATTCTGTTTCAGTATCCTGAAGGTTTTCCTCTAGGAGTTTCATAGTTTTGCTGGCCAAGTAATTATTATTGCTAGAGGGGATGCTCAGTTGTTTCATGGTGGTGACTTACTAGAATCTTCTGTGGTAATGGAGACCCCTGGGGCACTGTGTAGCTACACACAGTGTAATATATTCTCACTGTCTCAGTTATCTATGGTGTGGCACTTTCAAGTTCTCATGTATTGCCAGGTACCTCCCATGTGTCTTCTCTCCATGACTCTTGCTTGGCAAAGGGGATGACGAGGCAAAGCTATGTAGTGTTGAAGGTTGCCTGTGCTGTAATGCCTGGTTCTTGGTTTTCCTGAGCTTGGCATCATACAATAATATCAAAGCCATAGCATGTTCTCTCAGAGGCCAGACATGATTATCTGTTTCCATTTGTGTAGTCATTAGCCTGAGAGTACAATGTGCTGACAAGGACTAAGAAAAGAAAATTCATTCTGAGCTATGTATGGTACACTCTTTCTTCTATAGTGAACCACTCGCTGGCCTGGCAGTACCTGGTACTACCCCTACCTCTAAACACTGAAATACAACTGAGGATCCCCATACACACCTCTGAAAATATTACCAGCCTGATTATACATCATACTTTTGTTGTTCTTGGATTATGATACCCGTGGACTGTCAGGAGAGTAGATGATTAAATTCCCTGCTCCTGGCTATTAGTAATCCAGGAAGTAGCCAAAGGGTGGGTAGGTGGGTGGAAGAGAACACAGCGGCCAGAGAAATCTCAGGATCCGGTGATTTCATCTGAACATGATACACGAGTCAACGACTTGCCACAACCTTTTGTTTATAGACATTTCTGTTGGAAATGATGGAAACAAGCATGATACATGCGCTCTTCATGTAGAGAGTTGTTCCCTAAAATAATACTGAAAATAAATTAGGATGAAATGAAGTCCTGTGTGTGTCTCTAATGTTTCTGAAAGGTCTGTCTAGCCAGAGCTTCTGAAGGAAAACAATCCTTATTGCAAAGTGCTTGTAGAATCACCATGCTCCAGGATTAGAAGTAGCATTGTATCCCAGATCTTTTTATCTAAACATTTTGTTTTGGAGATGTGGCACCAAGGCTAACACTGCCCACTAGGCTTCTTCTACCCTCTTCCTGGCCTGTTTTACAAGTGAGGTTGTATGCAAACATGGGCTCTGGCTTCAGGCGCTGAGATCTCCTTGAAGCAGGAGGGTTCTAATCTGTTTGTCTAGGTGTCATTCACGACCTTTTGGAGTAGTTAAAAAGTGTAAATGGAATGTTTGAATGTAGGAAGTGGTCCTATTCAACCTTTTCCAAGTGAGACTAAAAGATAAGGCACTGTGGAATACTATTCAGCTCTACAAATAAAGCCTGGAAGACTCTCTGGTTTTGAAAGCAACAGGCCAAAGGAGAGGCTTGGCCAGTGGGTTCCATTGTTTTCATTCCTTTAAGGATATCATTTAAGACCAGTTTGTTATTGGGAGTCCTGGCTGGGCGTCCTGAAGAATGTGTTGTATGTGTGTGGGTGGAGAAGGAGTCAAGTCAGCACCTGGCATGGAGCGTGCCATTGCAGGAACAGATGCACCTCCCACAGCCTTACCTTCCCTGGAGCCTGCCAGCTGGGTGCATTCTGGGAGTCAGGACGTTTGTGTTTATAGAGTGATTGAGGACCAGTCACCTCCTGAATTCCACAGCCCCTGACAATGACTAAGAGAGAATGAGTGTCAAGTCTTGTTCTGATGGCTCACCAGCATTGAAAGAGTTAGCTGCAGGGGTGTAGCACCCTGGTGAGGAATGACAGAGTGGGGAGCAAACTGATAAACAAGTCCCGCTCTGGGAATCAACAACACTGCAAAGCCTAGCTTATCAGACTTGGTACCCTACAGCATGTTAACGATGTTTAAGATGGTTAAGTCATACATAGACTTACATATGACACTTGTGGATGGAGTGTCTTCTAGCTCCATAGTAATGAACAAGGTTTAGCTTAAGAATACTGAGGAGCAAAGTTAGATGGGGAGATCAGTAGCTCTCTGATCTCCAAGAGGAAGAGTGTAAAGGAAGGAGAGGCTAAACCATGATTTCAGTTCCTGATAACAGCTGTTCTACAGGGGCAGAGAGAGGTGGAGCTAGTAAAAGAGACAGCATTAGCCTTGTGCAAATGGGAGGAAGAAATCCCAGAGAGAATGGGCTCTTTGGAAGCCAGGAGGATGGTCCGTGGAAGAAATGGCCAGCCAAGGCTGAGCCCGTGTTAGAGGCTGCTTTGCCTTGGTGTGAGGCTTTGAGTGGCGTTGGTTTTAAGGAAGCCTGGAAGCCAAAGCTTGAGGAGGCCGTCATGGGACTGGAATGTGCCTTAGGTATTCGGTTCGTATTTAGTGGGGGATTGAAGACTGTCCTGTTGTAAATACCCAGTCTCCTAAGCTGCCCGTCATCTCCCTTTGTGTGTGATGTCCAAATCTTAATAACCAGCAGGCTCCTTTCGTTCTGTCAGTGTTGAGAGGAGCCTGGGGAGCAGGCCTACAGGCCTCTGAGGCATCACATCAGATACACTTCAGCTCGTAAAAGAAACAGAAAAAGAGCCAGGAAAAGGTAAATGAAAAAAGGATGGGAACGATTATTCTCCTACAGGCTACAACAGACCAAAAAGCACAGGGAAATGTCTGACTTAGAATAAAGGAACCAAACGGGAGACATACCAAAGACCGGTGTGGGAGCCCAAGCACCGCTGTGACCCCAGGGGTACCAGCTCCCAGCATTTCCATGAGGGGCTCAGATCATTAGACCTTAGCGACTGAACTGAGTCTCCGGTTCCTCCCTGCTCCTCTAGACAGAGTTCCCACCTCCTGTCACGTGGTTGGTTCTGTGGCAGACTGTCCATATTGTCTGAGATGCCTCATCAGCATAAATAGGTAAGGTTTTGATTGTGAGGAACAAAATGTTTCTCACACTTAGAGCATTTGTGACAGAAATGGTGAACCAAGAACATATAATAAAAGATGTTCTTATCACTTAGGAAATCCCCAGGTTTTTAAAAACTCTGAGCAGGAGCCAGAAATGAAGACGGAATAAGTATTTCTTATTATATCACAGTGTCACACAGGTCTTCGTGCTCTTGAGAATAAAAGAAATATTCTCTTCTCCCTTGTGTCTGGCTTCCTCTCTCCTCATGCATTGACTTCAGGCATACGCCGTATGTTGTGGGAAGCCACCGGTGGGCTTTGCCAGGGTGGTCTCGTCTTCTGCATCTAATTCAGAGCTCTTTGGATGTGACTTTAAACATGTTAAGTGGGACTGGGACTCCCTGAAGCATTCTGAGAAACTTCAATTTTGTCCTGTAATTAAGGTAGAAAACTGCCATCGTATGCCAGCAGAAATATGCTGCCTGGCTTGCTCCTGGGGAGAAACCAGGAGACAGTGTTTATGTGTAGCTTCCCTTAAGAGCTAAGTAAATAAGGTGGTTCACAGTGACACCCCAAGACAGACACATTCACGCAGTGAAATCTCCCCTGTACCCTTCATAAAAAGCAAAGGAACAATCTTTTCCTCCTGCAGAATTATTCTGTGAGAGTAAAAGGGTTCTGCATCAGCTGCTTCCCCCCCCCCCCCGCCATTGTAAGGCACTTATGAAACGATTTTTCTTTTCTTTCCTCGGTTAAAATGGAAACGGAGTCAGTCAGTTTTGAAATCACTAGTATGAAGGTACATCCCTCCTCAGTTCACAGGTCCAAACACTGGACGCTAGATTCTCGAGAGGAAGGAGATCGTTAAAGAAGGAGTCTCCCCCAAGAGTTGTCTACAGCACCTAGGAAGGGCAAGGGGAGGAAGGACTGGAACCCAGGATTGAACAGAAAATCAAGGGAGGGGCCTTTTGCCAGATTCCTGAGTGAGGGAACAAGGGAGAACTGGGGAGAGGGGGTGAGGGGTGAGAGAAGAGGGGAGGGAAGGGAAGGTGAGTGGAGGGGAGCAGAGCGGAGGGATGGGTGGGAGCCCTGTGCGTGGGCTTGTGGAGAGGGAGGAAGCGAGGAGTGAGGAAATAATGGGAGTTGGACAAAAAGCAACTGAAAATTCCCAAAGTGAGCAGCAGTATTCACCAGGCAGGAAATGATGGTGACCTGGGGACGTTTGGGCAATTTGCTTATTTTGGTTGATTTAGCAGGAAGCCAAGTGGGCCGGGCACTGTTCACCAAAGTACTGTGCAAACTTGGAGCCAAAGGATTGGTGAAAAGAGCATAGAAAAGTAAATGCCTGCCGGGCATGATGGTGCATGCCTTTAATCCCAGTACTCGGGAGGCAGAGGCAGGCGGATTTCTGAGTTCGAGGCCAGCCTGGTCTACAATGTGAGTTCCAGGACAGCCAGGGCTATACAGAGAAACCCTTTCTTGAAAATCCAAAAAAAAAAAAAAAAAAAGAAAAGTAAATTCCCTAGGTTGGATCTACGCAGGGGCCCTACCAAGAAGGCAGTGAGTGACATTGGGAATCCTGCGCTGACTTGGGGCCACTCAAATGCCCCAACAGAGCTGTGTTCAGTGGCCTGGGATGTCTAATGAGTTTCTTGGTCACTTAGCTTTAGTCCTGACTTCTAGATCAAGCCGATAACTTTAGAAGTACACATAGGAGCGGTTGCTTCACGTTCCTGTTCCGGCCTCGTATTCCAGCAGGCTGTGGGATCATTTCATCTGCTGTCTGGCTATGGGGGAATGGGGTTGTTCCTCACGTCTCTTGACTGCACAGCTACAGCTGGCCTGTTTCAACACGTCTAAGGGTTAATCAGGTATATTCTAATTGCTACTGGGAGAGGCAGCTGAGCTGACGCCTGACACAGCCCTGAGGTTGCGCGGGGTGGGGTGGGGGGGGTGTCTGTTTTCCGTTCTCTTTCCCAAAGACGAGTACTTAGCTTAGTATTATGACTAGTAGAGCTGTTAATGTCACGTACATTCCTGATATGTTTTAGCTCTTAGCTCCTGTTTCTTTAGGTTTTCTAGACAGCTCTTCTTTAAAGCATGCTTCGAGCAAACTAAAAGGATTGCTAACAGATTGATGAGTTGTCCTTGTTACTTCTGTTTTCTTCACTGAGCATGCTACAGCCTTTGGCATTTTTTTTTTTTGTCCACAGAGACGTGGAATGTCATTTGGATTAATTGATGGTAGAGGAAGGTGTTCCGGTTTCCTTTCTGTTGCTGTGATAAAATACTCCAACCAAAACCTAACTTTGGAGAGGAAAGGATCTAAGTTTCCAGGTCACTGTCCATCTAGGGAAGTAGGAGCCTGAAGCAGAGACTATGGAGGAATGCTGCTGCCTGCTTGCTCTTGGGATGACGAGGCTAAAGCTCAGCTAGCCTTTTGATACAGCCCAGGACCACTTGCCTAGGGATGGGGCTGCCCACAGTGGGTTGGGTCTTCCTACGTCAGTTAAGACAATCAGGACAAGTCCCTTCCAGACATTAAACTGTCTGATAAAGACAGTTGTTTGATTTCGCCACTTTCCAGGGCATTCTAGGATGGGACACATTCGCAATAAGTATTCACTAGGACAGATTGGGAGAGAGAAGTGTTATATTGAGTAGAGGTTTGAGAATATCGTAGAGCCAGTACTTATTCTCTTAGAGTAGAATTGTCTGTGACTTTCCTCCTGGTTTTTATTTTTCCATGGACCAGATCTCTCCCCCCCTCCTCCCTTCCTCCTCTCTCTCTCTTCTGAAATAGTCAGTCCTCGGTTTTCATTGTATATCTATCCATAGATTTAGTCGGCCAGATATTTTCTTTTCAATCTATGGTGCTTTTTTTTCTAGTTCATGAATGAGTCAATTGAGCGAATGTAGGCAGCTACTGATCGTGGCAGTTGGTTGCCATCAGCCTGCCTGTGGACAGGAAGTGTTTAGGATAGATATGACTAACCATTTTCCAAGCCTTAAATAAAGTGGGGGATTTTGGACATAATAGGTCTTTGTTGGTCGTTTCAACATTTGCTGCATGTTGAAGTTTAAAGCCAGTCCCCCTTGCTACTTTACATTTTTCCAGGTCCGCTTTTTACCCAACTTTCTGTATTATACAGACTGAAACTGCCCTCAGGCTTTGGGTGTCTTATTGATTTTCTTAAGTGAATTATGAGGATATTTTAATTGTCTTGAGAATCTTCTGGGTCTGTATTTTCTACTTTTTTTTTCTTTGAATTTTCCCTCCTTCTCAGTTGCCACCTGTATTAGCCAAGGTTCTCTAGAGTCACAGAACTTATGGAAAGTCTCTATATAGTAAAGGAATTTATTGATGACTTATAGCCTGCAGTCCAATTCCCAACAATGGTTCAGTAGTTGCTGTGAATGGAAGTGCAAGGATCTAGCAGTTACTCAGTCCCACACAGCAAGCAAGCAAAGGAGCGAGAGCGAGACTCCCTTCTTCCAATGTCCTTATATAGTCTCCAGCAGAAGGTGTAGGCCAGATTAAAGGTGTGTGCCATCATACCTTTAATCCCAGATGACCTTGAACTCAGAGATCTCCCTGTCTTCGTCTTAATCTTCTGGAATCCATAGCCACTATGCATCAAGATCTCCATACCAAGATCCAGATGAGAAATTTCTATCTCCCAGCCTCCAGATTAGGGTCACGGGTGAGCCTTCCAATTCTGGATTGTATTTCATTCCAAATATAGTCAAGTTGACAACCAGGGATAGCCACTACAGCACCCTCCTGGGATTCCTCCTGACTTGCTTAGAGAGCAGTATAAGGTAAGGGATAAAAGTGACCCTGGACTGCTGAACAGACCGTGGACTTGTCCTTTTGAATATATGGCCCTCATGATGTAGCAACATTTTCTTTTTTTTTTTTTTCTTTTTTTCCCTTGTTCCGGTCAACCTGCTCGCTCCTCTAGACCCCGCTCGCTCTGGCCGCCCCCGTACGGCCCTGCTCGCTCTGGCTGGCCGGCCCCGCTCACTCCAGTCAGCCGGCCCGCTCGCTCCAGTCAGCCCCGCTCGCTCCGATCTGCTTGCTCCGGTTGTCCCGCTCGCTCCGGCCCGCTCGCTCCGGCCCGCCCCGCTGCCGTCCCCATTCGGCTCTGCTCGCTCCGGACAGCCCCGCTCGCTCTGGTTGGTCTCTGCAGTCCAAGGATTCGTTTCTTATTATTCTTCATAAGTACGCTGTAGCTGACTTCAGACGCACCAGAGGAGGGCGTCGGATCTTGTTACGGGTGGTTGTAAGCCACCATGTGGTTGCTGAGATTTTGAACTCATCACCTTCGGAAGAGCAGTCGGGTGCTCTAACCTGCTGAGCCATCTCACCAGCCCGTAGCAACATTTTCTACTCCTAAAGCTCCTTCCAGTTAGCCCAGTGTTTTTTTAGACTTCTTTAAATCACATCTCTCCTTCACTCAGGAAGAACCATACCGTTTTGACAAATACCAAAATATTTTTAGTGATCTTGTTGGCTTTTAGCTCAGACTCTAAAAGAAATTTCTTTTTCTACCCCTTGCCTTCTCTTTAACTTTTGTAATTTTTCCTCCTTTAATTTAAAATAACAACAACAATAACAAAAACTCTGGTTCTTTTAAGCAGCATCCTTCCCCTGTGTTCGGATTTAAGAAGTATTGACTAGAAAATACAAACTGCGACTATTTAGTCTCTTCCTATGTAATTCAGAACTCACATACGAGACATTCTAAAGAATATTAAAATTATGAAAGAAAGCCATTTTGACTATAGTTTGTAGAAATTATAAATTAGATGCAACATCGGTGAGACAGGATTACCTGCACTGTCTTTTCTGCAGACTCAGCATGTGCTGGTCACTCGAGTTACCATTTGTCTGCCAAATACAAAGCCATGCAGGGGAAAGAGGATTTGAAATATAAAATGCATGCAAATATTGTTAGTTGGCTTAGGGTGAAGTCATTATCAGTTCTTTGAACCATCTGCAGTGACAGGGCTAGACTTAGACTTGCTAAGTTTAGCAATAAATCGTAAGCATAAAACATAAGGTATTTGTCTCAGTCAGGGTTCCTCTTGCTCTGATCAAACACCATGACCTAGGCAAGTTGGGGAGGAAAGGGATTATTTGGTTTAAACTTCCACCGCACGGAAGGATGTCAGGATAGGAACTCAAATGGGACAGGAACCTGGAGGCAGGAGTTGATGCAGAGGCCGTGATAGGTGCTGCTGACTGGCTTGCTCCCCATGGCTCGTGTTGCCTGCCGTTTGTAGAACCTGGATGGCCAGCCCAGTGGTTTTCCTCCCTACAGTATGCTGAGCTTCCTCCACCTGTCACTGACTAAGAAACTGCTCCATAGTCTTGTCTGCTTACTGCCTGACCTTCTGGAGCCCCTTTCTCTATCGAGGTTCCCACCCTTCGGATGACTCCAGCTTGGGTCAAGTTGTCATAAAACCAGTCGCCACAGTATTGCAGTAGGGCCAGACATGGCGGACGCTAAAATGCGTGCTGCTGAGTGCCTTCCTTATTTGTACCTCTTTTCTCACTCAGAAGGAGAAAGTAGTGCTGGCTTTGGTTTAGAGTAAAGCTTAATTTTAAAAATTTGAAGTCCTACGTCTGGATTTTCATCAAGTGAAACAGTTTCTTGGTGGAAAATATTGATTCGGTTTTTTAGAAACTCAGACTCTAAGAGTGGAGAGTAGCAGATAGGAGTTTTGTATAGATGTCTAGTGTGTGTGTGTGTGTGTGTGTGTGTGTGTGTGTGTGTAGGACTCCCTGGAACTTGAGTTAGGTAGGGATGGTTTTTGAACTGAACCTGGATCCTCTGTAAGAATGCCAAGAGCTTTCCATTGCTGGCCCATCTCGATAACCCTTTGTTCCTTTTTAAATGATGAATAATACATTGAAGGCGAACAGAAAATGCTTGGTACCCAGTGAAGTGCGAAAAGGCCCACTTCTAGATGGTCCACAATATAAAATACTTTGCAAAAACAAAACGTGTGATTTTTATGAGGTCCATGGATTATTCAGACCTGGATATTTATTATGTCTCTGGGCAAATCACCTGGTTTGTAGGTACTAGAGTATGTGACACTCAGTACTTACATCAATCCTGTCTCAAGAGTCAGAATTAGACTGAACAGTTCTGGCACAATTC
Source organism: Mus minutoides (assembly GCA_902729485.2). NCBI lineage: Eukaryota > Metazoa > Chordata > Mammalia > Rodentia > Muridae > Mus > Mus minutoides. The sequence goes on along the minus strand of CACVCL010028763.1, from coordinate 8,484 downwards.
ATAGGCACAAGCTTAGGAAGGCCTGGTAGGACCTTGAGTCTGCACAGGGAGCCCTCAGTCTGCTGGTGTGTGTTTGAACCACAGTGTTCAGGACCCAGCTTAGAGCAGGCAGGCCGTGGGAGGGCATTAAGCAGACTGGCTCTGTCTAAGCTGACTGAAGGCTGTGGCTACCTAACGCCTTACTAAGTGGGAAGGTGGCAGAAACTGAAGATTCGTCTTTCAAATTTGACATAATTTGACATAATTACCTGATGTAAATATATCCCATGGTATCATCACAAAAAGAAGTAGCTGAGCCAAACTCTCCATGTCTAGAATACCTGTAGACTTTTCTTTTTCCTTCCTTCCTTCCTTCCTTCCTTCCTTCCTTCCTTCCTTCCTTCCTTCCTTTCTTCCTTCCTCCCTTCCTTCCTTTCTTCCTTCCATTCTTTCTGCATAGAACCCCCCCCCCCAAAAAAAAAACACTGTTAAAATTCAGTGAAACCACTCTTCTATAGATTTGTTCATGTGTTCCAACTATGAGAGCGCAAATCACCTCATGACACTTCCTGCTAGCTAAGTGTAATTTCAAATACAAAGTGTTTAGGAGTAGAGAGTGGTGTTATGTGGTGGAGACGGTGTAACTGAGAGAAGCAGTGCATTGCCTCCAATGAAAACGCTCTGAGCTGAGGAAGGGAGACTTGGAACCCAGTTTGATACCTGTCACAGTTAGAGCTCAAGCTTTTCTAAGTTTAGACACAGAAGATGAAAGGAAATGGACTTTATGGGACTTCGACAAGAAGGCCTCAGCCCTCTAACCATATATATGCATGCCTTGAAGTTCTGCCCAGTTGTGAGTAATGCAGGCAAGCCACTGGTTAAATGGCCTGTACTGTTCCTGGAAAGGAAATCTTGCCAAAGCTCTGGACTTTCCTAGGCATAGAAATAGCTGTTACTAAGACCTATGCTAATAAGCTAACCCTAGCTAGTGTGCCAAGCTTCTTCTCAGCTACCCCTAATGAATATAGCTAGATGGTTGATAGATAGATAGTAGATATAGAGATAGATAGATAAATAGAAGGTAGATATACACATAGAGCTATATAAATATAAAATATATAAACATCTCATTATTAATATAGTCATCAGAATGTAGTAAGCCCTTTATCAGCAAGAAAAGGTGGACCAGATTGCCTGGCCTGTCGGCATTATCTTACCATTAAAATCTTGGAAGGGAGAGATTGTTAAGACTCTGAATTTGGAAAATAGAATTTTAATCCAAATATTGTGTTGTTTTCTTTTTTCCTTGTATCTAATATTGCTTCATTTTCTAGTGGTGTAAATGTAATGGTAGTGGGTGTGTATGTGTGTGTGTGTGCTTGAATGTGTGTGAGTGTGCTTCTAAGGATGTAGGACCCTACACCAGCTAGACAAGCACACTACTATGAAGCTATACCCCACCCCCAATGCAGATATAATAGAAGGAAATTCTTTGCTTTGTATATGCTAAACACATGCTCTCTGGGATTAAACTCCCTTTTGATATGAGCTAAATTCTCTAAACACTGGTTTAAATAGCTTATATTTCTGGTGGGACAACACTGCACAGATAAATAAGGACAGTGTGTAGGATTCGTTTTGTTTATTTGCAGTAGAAAGTGCCTGGCATTGGAATGTGGGTGTGATCCTGGCATTCGTGTATTTGTGTGTTTCAGGGAAATAAAGGTACAGAGAAACACTTGCCATTGCCTATATAAAGACTAACTCTCTACAGCTGACAGGTTATAAATACTGCATAAGACCACGTCTCATACACCAGCATCTGTTTCCTTCATTCCAAGATCAACAAAAGGCAATAAAGATGAATGTGGAAAATGGAGGCAAGAAAGGCCTCCCCTTCTACTTCCCTAAGCATTTTTTTTGAAAGGCAGAGAACTAGGTGGTATAAATGGAAACATTAAAAGAACAATCCCCTTAAATTCAAGGGAAAACTAGTTAGCCAGGGTAGATTTAATATTCAGTTTTAGAAACTGACTTTGAAATCATACATTCAAAAGAATTTATTAGCCAGGTGTGGTGGTGCATGCCTTTAATCCCAGCACTCAGGAGGCAGAGGCAGGCGGATTTCTGAGTTCGAGGCCAGCCTGGTCTACAGAGTGAGTTCTAGGACAGCCAGGGCTATACAGAGAAACCCTGTCTCAAAAAACAAACAACAAACAACAACAACAACAAAAAAGTATTTATTTTAAAAGTATGATGTGTTCTCTGGGATCTACATTGCCTCACATCTTAGAGATGAATTCAGTGTTATTGTTCTTAGCTAGTGCTATGGTGTGCTTGTACTCAATTGTGGTCAACACTTGGTCCTCAATGTAGCAGTATTGAGAAATGGTCAAATCTTGATTCTATAGGAGGTAGTTGGGTCATGGAGTACCACTCAGACAGGATGAGTACACATCTCCTTGGAGTGGACAAGTTCTGGTGGGGCCAGATTTGTCATAGTAAAGCCATCCTGAGAGTTCTACTTCTTTCTGGCAATCACTTGGTACTCTGTATAAACCCTAGTGCACTTGGCCACGTAACCATGCTCAGTGGCAGCCTGAGCCCATGGGCAGTTGCAGGTATCTTTTCTAGCTGGCAGAACTGTACTTGGCCTTAGATGCATGTTAAAACAACACAAAATAGACAAGAAGAGACTTTCAACCTTTTGCAGCTATGAGTCTATTATAATACATTTTTCAATAAGGTATCATCTTTTCCAAAGAAATAATAATTTAATAAGAAACCCTGTTATTTTCATAGACTTAATGTAAAATAACTGGTAGATATAATCAAAACTATTTCCCCAAGACTAAAAATGTGGCCATAAACCTTGTTAATCATTTGACTCAGTAAAATTATATTCCAGCTTTTAAGGTGGACCTTCTCAGATTTTTGCCTGTGCTTCAATCTTTTAGAAAGTTAATCCAGATACTTTGAAAACACAAGTTTTGCCATCAAATATTGTATCTCAATATTTTTTTAAGTTATGTTATTTCATACTGATCTTTGTTTATGGAACGTTTGTTTCTCCCACATTGGCCCTGGTGAAATGAACATGTCTTCATGGACATGTAGGATACCTTGAACCATCCCCAGAAGAGGCCTCCAAGGCCATTCCAAAAACCATGATGAGGAAGCTCTCTCCCTCTTCTCTGCTTCCTCACCTTCTAGTTTCATGTATTTCCCCTTTAAACGGAACTTGCTCTGAATAGGGTAACTTTTAGAACAGGGAATTAGCTTTACTGATAACTATCTTTAGTAACATGTGATACCCACAGTAAGAACATGGCAGAGATGAGCATACATATCCCTGATCCTTTTACTCTATTGAACACGTGATCAGCTGGGACATGGTTTAGTTCCTTTGGAAGCTGGTTTAGAATGTTGACAGTTCTCCTCAAAGATGGCAAGGCAGGATATCAAGGGGGTGGTTCAAGGTCTCGTACATGTCCGTAAAGAAACTGTTCATATTTTACATAATTACCAGGGCTAATTACAAACGCTTCCATAAACAAACAACAGTAGTAACTAATGTCACTGAAAAAAATATCGAGATACAATTTTTGATGGCAAAACTTGTGTTTTTGAAGTATCTGGATGAGCTTTATAAAGATTGAAACACAGGTAGGGCAGGAATCTGACTGGAATAAGGGGGGTAGTTAATATTAGTAGCTTCACCAGAGAAAACAATGAAGTGTGGAAGACCCATTGCTCCCCGCTGGGAACTCAAGGAATTCCCAAACTTACATATGGATTAAGTATGCAAGGGTGATGATCTCTGGGAGATTGGTTCATGAACAAATGTCTATGGCTACAATATCTGAGGCAAAACTACTGATGTAGATAGATGGCTTTGCCGTGAAGCTTAGAATGGAGTATGTGGTTGTTTCTCAAAACGTGGTCCTTGGACTGCTGGTACCACAGGGAATGATCATAGGAAATCCCAGACATAGTGTTCAGTCGTGTGAGCCTCATCATGAGACCAGGGGCTTCTAAGTGTTTTTGGAATCTTCTGTATCATTCCAGAGAATGCTTGTATTTGGGCTTTGTGACCCTTGCCTCCTTAGTCATGGGACTGACTATTGTAATCCAAAGCTACATACAGATTCATAGCCTCTGGCAAACAACAACACCTGGGAGCAGCTGGGAGTGTTGGTGACTTTTTCCCGTTGAATTAATTTCTGATGTTAAAAATAGTGATTGATTTCGATGACCTTCGTGTGCTAAAGGGAATAATGTCACTTTCCACTTACGTGGAATATGTGGTGTCCTTTCTAAGTAAATTTATTTTCTAATAAAAGTATGTTAATTAGCTATAAGAAAATCAGATCGGTAGTAGGTAGAAAACAAAGCATGACACTGGTATTTAAAGGACCAGGCTGAAGATGTGGCCACATGGGTGTAGGATGACGTTGGATGGACACTTCAGAAATGGAAGCATTCTGGGGGGAAAGGTGAGTAGAGACGTTGACAGAAGCCTAGGAATTGGGGAGGAGAGTCTAACTGTGTCCTCTTTGCCTGTTTTGATGGATGGCCTGAGAACAAAGTGCTAGAAGCTCTTGAGTCACCAAGACTTTTATCCCAGGCTTTTGTAAAGTGACTCAGATTGGTGTGAGACCCTAGCCATTCCAGTCAGAGATGAGAACTCATACACTAACAGAGGCTAGGGAGTTAATTACCCATAACCACCCCCAATACACACACACACACACACACACACACACACACACACACACACAGAGACACACACACACACTGCTGTCAGAAGGGCTAGGTTTTTTTTTTTTTGTTTTATTGAAGAAGGAGGAGGAAGAGGAAGGCTCCAAATTTTTAATGATTTATTTAACTAATTACAAAAACAAAAACCTAAAATATTATGGGAGCCTATTTTGGTGGGTATGGGAACATGCTGGAATTAAATCTTAGGAATGGTTGTTCAAAATGTAAATATAATTTAAAAAATTGTTTTAATGGTAACAGTGTAGATTTTGTTATGTGAGTTTTATCTGAGCTGAAAAAAGGTAGAGTTTCGTCTAACTGACCACCAGCAACTATCAGCTTTATAACTGTCAAAATTCCTAAGTTTTAAGTGGAGGAATTTGCTACCCAGTGCTTTTGATAGTGTCCCGGCAAAAACCTTTCTGGAAAGAGAGAACCATCGTAAGTTACCAGGGCTTGTGTTGTGACCCTGGGTCGACCTCTGAGCCTTCCCTCTCCCTCTTCCATCTCTGGAGCTGGGGTTGATGAAAGAGGTGGGAGGGCAGCTATTGCAGGACCAGTGTGGGAGGGAGCATGATGAAAGCTATGAGGTGGGGGAAATCGCTGCTGACAAAAGTATCTGGGAGAAGACATTTATTTTGTTGATATTTGGCAGTAGGTCATAAAAATGACCCGTTCTTGTTGCATTATTTGCCAAAGTTTATTTTACCCTGATATCCACCATTAGAGAAGTAATTCAGCTCCAAGACAAGCAAGTTGATCTATTCAGGGGACACCTTCCAGTTCTTTTAAGAAAGGACTATAATGGTCTTTTTTTAGCTACTTTCCTTAACTGAAAAGAATGAGTATAACATACCAGCTCTGTGTCGCCAGCATCCTAGCATTGTGGTTATTTTAACTTAACTATTTGTCTTTCTGGTTTGATGGGGGGGGGGGGTGTTATTATTTTAAATTCTAAATGTAATTTTAACCCAGCTAGTGTCAATATGGGGGAAAAATTAAAACATTCCCTAATTTGTTCTTTCACAACATATTAAGGTACATTTGTGCTTTCATAGACTTATTGCTGTGTGTAGTGCTTGTGTGTGTGAGGGGGGCATATATATGTGTGTATATGTATTAGAAAAATGTGTGTGGATGGCTGTGTGTACCTGTGTATGGAGACCCAGGTCAATCAGGACCCATCTACGTTGTATTTTTGAGGAAGGCTCTCTCATTGTCTTAAAGCTCTCTGAGAAGGTGAGGCTGGCTGTCCAGTGAGCCCCGGGATGCTTTTGTCCTATGCATAAACATTATGAAGTTCCAACTACAACTTATTTTTTATTTAATGTGGGTTCTGGGGATAGAACTCAGTTTCTCATGCTTGTATGGCAAGCACTTTAACAGCTGAGCCATTTTACCCAGACCCTAGGCTTTGATTTTTTTATGAATAATTGTAAAGAATATGCCTTTTTATAATTAAACAACACAAGCACCCTAGAAACAGAATTAATATCATCTCTTCAGAGTGTTGATATTCAGTAATCCCTACCAATTCAAAGTACTATCAATAGATGTTTTGTTTAAGGTGCCTAACTTTAGTTATTAAATGACTAGAATATTTTCTGTAAAAGATGACATTGAAACCCACATCGCCTGTGTAAGTGCGGTTGAAGAGGCTATGTAACAGATAGGAAAATACATCATGTGAAGCCACTTAGAGACAGTACTTATGTCCTGTTCCTCCTGTGTCCTCTTGCCCACTTTCTACAACTCCAGAAGATCTATGCTAGAGCTTATCCTAACATTTATTATAGCAAGGAATAAGGAATAGAATGTAATCAATCACAAGGATTTTACTCTAGGTCAAAATGGAAGGAGATAAATACACAAATGCCTACTCCAGTACGAGCTAGACAGCATGGTCAGGAAAGATTCTGTGGAAGTAACTCGGGGGTTACACCTTGTTGCCTTCCTTATGACTTTTCTCGAATGTTGCCATTTCAGAAAGGCTTCGCCTGCCTACCCTGGATGAAAGAACATAGTATCTCATTTATGTGCTTCTGTTTTATGTGGCCCCTGCCATTACTTGGCACTCATGCGCTTGTTTCTGCCCTGGGTCTTCCTTTAGAATCTGAACCCCTTGTGAGCAGGTGTTCTGCCTGGCACATAATAGACACACAATTTTAAGAAAACCTAAAAAATAAAAAAATGACCAAGTGAATGAAGTCTTTCCTCCCACCTATAAATTCACTTACTGTTTAGGGTTCCACATTGATATGGTGACACTCAGTTCAACTTCTTCTAGGATCTTTATAAACTTGGCAAATTTACTCCCTCTCTATGACCTAGTTAACACATTGTATAGAAATGAGATTTGGCGCTAAAGATAGCTGAAGTGTGTGATTGTCTTCATTACTTTTCTTATGCTGTGAAGAGACACCATGACCAGGGCAATTTATAAAAGAGTTTATTCTGTCTTACAGTTCCAGAGGATAGTCCACAGCCATCATAGTGGGGAATGTGGCCACAGGCAGGCAGACACGGCTCTGGAACAGCAGCTAAGCTCTCATATCTCATACATAAGCACAGACAGAAAGAGTTCACTAGGAATGGTGTAGGCTTTTGAAACCACAAAGCCCCCAGTGACACATCTCCTCCAACAAGGCCACTACTCCTAATCTTTCCCTAACAGTCACACCAACTGGGGACTGCATTCAAATCTGTGAACCTACGGCAGCCATTCTTATTCAAAGAACCATAGTGGCTAAATAAGTTCTGTGAAAACTAGCCATTATATCCCGTTGCCTTGCAAGGCCTCCTGAGAAACTCACAAATTGTACCTAATTTGTGTTCATTTTCTAAGTTTACCAGATTAGAAAACTCTTGTTTCTGATTGTCTTAGTCACTGTTCTGTTGCTGTGAAGAGGCACCGTGACCAAGGCAACTCTGATGAAAGAAAGCACTTCCTTGGGGCTGGCTTACAGCTTCAGAGGTTTAGTCCATGATCCTCATGGCAGGAAGCATGGTGGCACATAGGCAGTCACTGGAGCAGTAGCTGAGATCCACATCCTGATCTGAAGGAAGAGAGAGAGAGCCTATGCCTCAAAGCCCCCCCCCCCATACACTTCCTCCAACAAGACCACACCTACTCCAATGAGGCCACACCTCTTAATCCTTCTAAGTTTTTCAAATAGTACCATTCCCTGATAAGGAAGTTTGAAATATATGAGCCTATGGGGGCCATTCTCAGTCAAACCACCACACTAATGTATAAGCATATTTCTAGACAGGATGCATTTCTTTTCTTTGCTTTGGCCAAACTTTACTTTACTTTTTTTTTTTTTTTTTTTTTTTTTTTTTTTGACCCAACACTATGGTTTTTAGTCATTATTACCCTAGGAGACCTTTCTGCCCACAGAGTCCCTGTTACTCACAGATCCCAGCCTCTGGGAGGATCAAAGGCACACAGCTGTCCCAGAGAAGGGACAGGGGGCCCTGGCCTCAGCTCTAGCTGCAGTCTCCTGTAAAGGAGTTCGAGTTCTGCTGTGCCTCAGCCCCATGTCATCATGCTCTTCCTGCAGGTGCCCCTGTCATCCAAACTTTACTCTTGATCAAGAGAGTGCACTCAGATGAGAGAGCACACTGAGGCAGGGAGTGTATTTGGTTTTTATTCCAACTTCAGTGGTTGCTGTGTCTTTCCACCATTGACTAGGGTCCAACCTCACAGTCTAGTTCAACTGGCTAGTTTGAAAAGAATTAGTG